>VMDR010001387.1:0-129916 GCA_007922815.1 Macrotus californicus | reverse complement strand
AAAAAATGAGGAGAGGCTTAGGAACCTCCAGGATGTCTTTAAACCTTCCAACATCCGAATCATAGGGGTGCCAGAAGGAGAAGAGGAAGAGAAAGAATATGAAAACTTATTTGAACAAATAATGAAGGAGAACTTCCCTACTTTGGCAAAAAAAAATAGACTTCTAGGGAGTCCAGGAAGCTCAGAGAGTCCCAAAGAAGTTGGACCCAAGGAGGAACACACCAAGGCACATCATAATTACATTACCTAAGATGAAAGATAAGGAGAGAATCTTAAAAGCAGCAAGAGAAAAGGAGACAGTAACCTACAAAGGAATGCCCATAAGACTGTCAGCTGATTTCTCAAAATAAACCTTGCAGGCAAGAAGGGGCTGGCAAGAAGTATTCCAAGTCATGAAAGGCAAGGACCTACATCCAAGATTACTCTATCCAGCAAAGCTATCATTTAGAATGGAAGGGCAGATAAAGTGCTTCCCGGATAAGGTCAAGTTCAAGGAGTTCATCATCACCAAGCCCTTATTATATGAAATGTTAAAGGGACTTATCTAAGAAAAAGAAGATCAAAAATATGAACAGTAAAATGACAACAAACTCACAGCTATTAACAACTGAACCTAAAACAAAAACAAACTAAGCAAACAACTAGAATAGGAACAGAATCACAGAAATGGAGATCACATGGAAGGTTATCATCAGGGGAGCAGGTGGGGGGATAGGGAGAAAAGGTACAGGGAATAAGAAGCTAAATGGTAGGTAGAAGATAGACAGGGGGAGGTTAAGAATAGTATAGGAAATGTAGAAGCCAAAGAACTCATATATATGACCCATGGACATGAACTAAAGAGGGAGAGTGTGTGGGGGGGAAGGGGTGTGCAGGGCGGAGGGGAGGGGTGGGAAGATAGGACAACTGTAATAGCATAATCAATAAAATATATTAAAAAAAAAAAACACGAGTATATATACCAATAGCAGTGAGCACACTCACCACCCGGATCATGGTTTCTAAGTAAAAGAACCAGGCTCCTTGAAGAAGTTCCTAAATCTAGGACTAGAGCCGGGGAAGCAGAAGATGGACCTGGATCCTGCTGTAATGCTACAAAGTAGGGAGGTCCTCAGGAGAATAAAGGGGGTAGGGAAATATCCAAGGAACACAGGTACCCATCTGAAAGAACTCCCAATGGCCAGAACTGGAACAACTGAGACACAAAATAAATCACAATAGTATTGGATTATAACCCATAAAATAAGATAAATATTCAGGAGGTTACAGTGATATCAATAAATGATTGAGTGAGTGAAAAAGGTAAATGAGGAGAAAAGAAAAATCGTTCTTACAGAAATATTCTAAATCATGTATGGAATTACTGTCCCCTCCAAGAAGTGGAGCTTAATTCTGCTCTCTTTGAGTGTGGCTGGACTCAGAGACTTGCCTTCAACACAACAGAGTATGAAAAATAGTGACTTTACAATGACAAAACTGGCAGACATCACTTTCATCGAGCAATCTAGAGTTCAGGTGGCAAACACAAGGCCCACGGCCCAAATCCAGCCCTCCACCTTGTTTCATCTGGCCTGGCACCTTATTTCTACCCAGTGGCAGCACAGACCTCTTGCTTAACTTAAGGAGCAGTTACATTTATACAGTCCTAAAATTACACTCGGCCCTTTGAAGGCAACCACGAGGCTGATATGGCCCCCAGTGAAAATGAGTTTGACACCCCTGATCTAGAGGAACATCCCTCGTGATACATCACATAGAGTAGCATGTATCCCTGACATGAAGCAACAGGAAGGGCACTTCGCTTCTATGCCTTTCTACAAACTCATAACCACTTGCTAATCAAGAGAGAAGCATCAGACAAATCTAATTTGAGGGACATCCTTCAAAATATCTGAGCAGTACCCTTCAAACTTGTTGAAGGTCATAATAACCCCCTGTGATGGTTCCGTCTCCAATATTCAGAGCTTCTAAACTTAAACACTTTTTTATTTTAACCTAGGATGTTAGATGCAGATAGAAAGCCAATAAATGCTGATTGTGTGTGGAGTCGCCATTAAAAACGTCTTAGGAGGGCAGACCCTGGCAAATCAGAAGATGACACTTTCGTGTCCGCTGGGCATCCGGATGGCTCTGGAAGAAGAGAGCTGGTCTGGGACTGCGTTTGTGAGGAGAGGCTTGAGAGCCGGAATGGCTGTGTAGGGCGAGAGTTTCAGGGTCCCCTGAGCCATCTAGCAACCCGGGAGGGAGGGGCAGGTAGGAGAGATCAGAGGGACGGCAAAGCCACAAAACTGCAAGAGGTATGTGCTTTTACGCCTAATTTTTGTTATTAATTAAAATTTCTAATTGGAGTGCTCTGTGGCCAGATGACGTGGTCCGTACGATGTGGATTCTGTGAAATTTATTATTCCTCCTTTTACGGCCAATGTAAATGCTATTCCTGTGTTTAAAGAGATCAAATTTATTAATCCATAGATCAAATGTATGAATTGTACTGTTGAGATATTCACTATCTCTGCTTTTTGTCTGCTTGCTCTCTTGGCTTCTGAAAGGAATGAATTTGGAGTTTCACAGGCTTAAACACTCTTTTTAAAAGCAAAAAGATACATTTTTTTAAAGATACACTTTTTAAAATTATACATTTAAAAAAATGTTGCAGTAGAAAGAAAAAACAAAGAAAACACAGGCCAGAAAGCAAATGACAGAAAACGACGAGGAAGTTTAAAAGACAATCTGAAACTGTAAGAGCTGACAAAACGTGCCAACGAAAGAAAAGACTTTTAGATACGGTTAAAAAACTAAAAGCAAACATATGCTACCAATAAAATACCTGCTAAGAAAAAATCGCGCAAGGAGTTTCAAAGTACCAGACATGAAACTCAGTGGGTTTCAAATGAACTTGATGGACTGATTCTTAAGTATATCCGAAAAGATAGCTTTAGGGAGTGACAAACAGTCAGCGCGCACTTGGTACCAGGCAGGTGTTGGAAAGCTGGGGTCGTTAAAACAACCTGGGGCAGAGCCAGAAGGAGACAAAAAAAGAGTCAGCAGGGACAAAACAGAAAGTCTGGAAACAGTCCTGCATGTGCCTAAGTATGTCATCTATGATAGAGATGGCATTCAAATAAAAATTTGACATGTTTACTTCTCATTTGTAAAAAATAGTAATAATAAATATTAAATACAAATTCGAGTTCCAATCCAACTCATGAAAAAGATATCCAATGGATTAAAGATCTAAACATAGAACCCCACTAATGTAACAGAATAAAATATAGGAGTTTATTTATTGTTTTTTACAGTTGCGGTTCTGTCTCAACTGCTCAAAAGAGTTTGAATAAACAGTTCACAGGGCACCACAACGGGCAATTAAACATATGAAAGTGCTTCCCCTCATTACAGGTTTAAAATCTCAAATGAATACAATAGTGATATCCAATGTGAGGGGCAAAAGGGCAACAATTTCAAATGGGTCATCCCTTTAATCCGGAAATTCTGTTTCTAGGAATTCACTCCGTGGAACTCCCCATACAAGTGTTCGAAGAACTTTGCATAAGAAGGTTTTTGTCTGCACGATTTAAAACAGTAAGTCACTTGGGGTGGGGCCCAGCCCTCTGTGAACAGAAATAGAGAAGTCCCAGCTCGGCTCTCCAGGCAAGGCCTGGAGCTCCGCGGGCAGGCGGGCGCCGAGGGACGGGGAGCTGTAGCTGAGGCTTCCCTTCTCTCAGAGCCCCTTCCCACCCTGGACAACCTTCCTGCACAGACTGCAGACCACTCTGGCCTCAGTCCCACCTACGGGGACCTTCTCCTGCATGAAGGCTAGCAAAACATCTCACCTAAATTTTCTTGCTTTTCAGAATTCCAATATGAGGCTCATTTCTGAAAACATGAAGTTTTTGCTGTCAACTTTCCACCTTGGCTAGAAGATTTTTTTTTCTGACCATAAATGTAATATATGCCACTGTACAAAAGTCTGATGACATATGGAAATGTAGAAAAGAGCCAAAATCACCATCGGAGTGCCCGGGCGCGGCAGTGTGTTTGAATTGGAATACATTTTCTTTCGCTCTTGTAAACACATAACCTTATGAATAAATGCAAGAATACATATACAAGGAATAGACCCAAAGCGAACACCAGTGGGCTCACCACCCAGACTTTTTAGGTCCCTGCTGCCCTCCCCAGCTCCCGGCCCCTCGCGTCCCCAGTGACATCAATCTTGTGTTTTGAATTTTGTGTTTTCACTTCTTTATTGTTTTGCCACGTATGTTCTAAGCAGTTTCATGTGGCCCAACTGGAACCCATTCTTAAGCGACGCACCATTTCATTTTGTTTTGACTTTTCCATAAATCACGTTGCCTGTGTCCTTCTCCGGTGCGCTCTTTTCTCAGCCGCGCGACCGGCCGCGCCGCCGTGTTCCGCGGCGTGCGCTCACCTGTCACCGCCCCATTGTTGCGTGGGTCACAGTCTGGCCTACACTTCTGGCCTGGTCTACTATCAACGGATCGTACTTTTATGTCTGTGCATAATTCATGTATAATTGAGGTAACAGTGCACATATTTTAATTTTTTACCTAAAATTAAGATAACTTTGCACGTTATTTTTAAAACTTTATAAATGCCATATAAATGATTTCATATTCATTTTATATACATATAGTCATTTATGTAAACATTTACCTGACAATGCAGTTTAATCTTCCTCTAGTTTTTCATTAACAAACATTACCCCCCAAAAATAAAAGCATTGGACACAGCTGTAAAGTGAAAAAGTGAAGAGCTGAAGACAGGAAATGCAAAATGTGAGAGAAGGTTAAGATCCACGGAGTGTCGAATGAAAAGCCCTGTCATCCGCCTAACTGAGCTTCCCGGGCGCTATGAAAAGAATGTAGGAAAAGCAACAGATGAAGAGTTAAAGGGGGAGCGCTCCAGAACTGATGGAACATGGAACCCACAGATACAGGATGCACAGTGTCACAGCAAGCAGCATAAATAAAAAGAAACCCACCCCTGGATGCTTCTAAGGAAACTGAAGAAAACTAGAGACAGAGAGTTGTAAAAACAGCCAGAGACGAACATTTCTTAAGTTCAGTTAAAAACCTTATCATATTAATGTTGAATTGGAAATATCAAAATGAACTCATTTTCTTCGAAAAGCACCTGTGCTTTTCAGCTCTGTTGTCTAAAGAAATGAAAAGCAAGTAGTAACGAACACCCTTAGTGGCCAAATTTGGCTCTCTAAGTACCATCTCTCCCGAACATGAACCAGGGCCGGAAAGGTACAAGATGAGCCTAGGAGATCCCGCTGAGCCATAAAGAAAGGAAATTGTCAACAAGCACTAGAATAATGTTAAAAGGTCATAGAAGCCAACTTGAAGAGACATTGGCTAATGACAGATAATTCCAGCATCAAAAATAATAGTAAATAATGATTGCATTTTGTTAATGCATGTGAAATACAGCAACTTCCATAATTTCATAATTTCTCTCTTTCTCACCCCTTATCAGTTACCTTCATGGGACATCAACTGCATTTCAATCAAGTAGTCGGTTAAAAAAGGTATCTAATATATGAATGACAGTTAATAAACGGAGAATGGGTGATAGAACTAGAAGGAAGTCACCACGTTGCACCCCCGATCTCGTCATGGGAGAATTTAGCAGCAAAGAACAATGAAGTACAGCGTGCCACCATGAAAGGCACACGGTGCTGCTCATGACAGGTGTTTGCCCAAATAGTTTAACCTAAATCTAGAGGAGACTCTGTTATAACTGCTAATTTGTGGGAAATACGGGGACTGGAGGAACAAGTGAGTTGACACCATGAGGAAGTAATCAGCCGAATCCTGATTGTGGGAAATTCTGCAGGACAAATGGCCTGTTGTAATCAACAAATAAATCTCATAAAAAAGGAAGTGCATCGGGTGGGCTGTAATAGATGGAGGGAGGCGGAAAAGCCAAGCCAGCTCATGCCTGGTGTGGAGTCCGTCTGGATGCTGAGTCAAACAAACCAACTGTAAAAAGACCATTGTAGCACAATCAGCGGAATTCAAACTCGCATGAGCAATTAGATAGTATTAACAGATTAACAGAGCAATAAAGCAAAAGTTCCTACCTATCAAAGACACAATCGGATCCACGTATATATCTGGAATTTGCTTTAAATATTGTAGCAAAGAAAGTGCCTCAGGGAAAGAGAGTCAGAATAAAGGAGACACTGGTGGCAGAAATGCTCACTGTTAAAGCCAGGTGTTGGGAATGTAGAAGTTCATTTGATTCTTCTCTCTGCTTTGTGATGCATTTGAAATTTTCCATGACTAAAAGGTTTTTTCAAAAGACAATCGAAAAGAAAATCACATCACCTACAAAGAAACAAAATTAAGCTGACAAAGATTTCTTGACAGCAACAGTGGAAAACAGAAGCTAGCAGAATAATATGCTCTGAAAATGAAGAGAAAAATAGCTGCCATGCTAGAATTAGATAGTCAGCAACACTCTTTTGAAGAACGAGGTGAATTGGGGACGTAGCTGGATAAACAGAAACTGGGTTTGGCACCAATAAACCCGCAGTGAAGAACTGCTAGAGAACATTCCCACAGGAAGAAGGAAAACGGTCCTGGAAGGAAGGTCAGAGGTTCAAGAAAGAGCAAAGACATTGGGGAACATGTAGACAAATGTTACCTATATAAAATAATTATAATAATGTCTAATTCAGGGGGTTTTAAACCAATTAAAACATTGCACAACAACAGCATCTTAGAAACAAACAACAGGTGCTGGTGAGGATGTGGAGAAAAGGGAACCCTAGTGCACTGTTGGTGGGATTGCAGACTGGTGCAGCCACTGTGGAACACAGTATGGAATTTCCTCAGAAAACTAAAAATGGAACTGCCTTTTGACCCAGCAATTCCACTGCTGGGATTATACCCTAAGAATCCTGAATCACCAGTTCAAGAGAACCTATGCACCCCAATGTTCATAGCAGCACAACTTACAATAGCCAAGTACAGGAAGCAACCTAAGTGCCCATCAGTAAATGAGTGGATCAAAAAACTATGGTACATTTACACAATGGAATTCTACGCAGCAGAGAGAAAGAAGGAGATCCTACCCTTCACAACAGCATGGACGGAACTGGAGAGTATCATGCTAAGTAAAATAAACTAGGCAGTGAAAGACAAATACCATATGACCTCATAACTGGAATCTAATGAAGAAAATAAACTAAGGGGAAAAGTAAGACCAGAGACATGGGCACATGGAACAGACTGACAGCTGTAGGAGGGGAGGAGGGAGAGGGGAACAGTGGAAGGAAGGGGCAGGGATTAGTCAATGAACGTGTATGAATGACTCACGGACATGGACAACGGACAGGGGGTTGACTGTGGGTGAGGGGAGTGGGCTGGGTGGACGGGGTGCCGGGGGGAGAGAAAAAAAGAAATTGGAACAACTGTAATAGAATAAACAATATAAAAAATAGCATCTTAGAAATATGATGCATCTCTCCATTTGTTTAGCTTTTCTTCTTTTCTCTTAAATAATGCTTTAGAGTTTTCTTCATGTAGGTGTTGCCTTTTTATTAATGTATATTGTAGGTATAGTATTTTTAATCTTTTTTACCATGTAAAATACAAATAACATAAAATTTGCCATTTTAACCATTGTAAATGTATATTTACAGTATTTTGTAGTGGTTTGGTTTTTTCTTATCAGTATAGAAGTCTTTTATTTTTTCAGACTTATCATGCCATGAACTCATAGGGAATGGGTTCCAGCAGCTCAGGCTCCTTTCCATTAGTTCTCACCAAGTGTGCCCCTCTGGGTGGAGCAGGCTGACGCTTCAGGTGAACCCAGGTACCTTTCTCTTTGGCTTCCTTCTTTTTCTGATCATTTTCCTTCACACGTTTCAGGAAGCTTTCTCGACTCTTCGAGTGTTTAATATGCTCAATTCGTACATTAATTCTCTTGGCAAGAATCTTGCCCTTAACTTGTTTGTTTATAACAATGCCCACCGCATGCTGGGTGACGTTGTAGACTCTTCCAGTTTTGCCACGGTAACATTTGTGGGGCATCCCTTTCTGAACAGTGCCCATTCCCTTGATATCTACAATATCACCTTTCTTGTAGATTCGCATGTCTGTAGCCAAAGGAACAACTCCATGTTTTCTGAAAGGCCTAGAGAACATGTAACGGGTGCCTCTCCTCTTTCCCTTTGTGTTAGTGATTTTGGCAAATCACTGGAAGATGGTGGCTCCGGCTGAAGAGCTATTTTGTAGTTTTTAGTTGCTATTGGAATTGGTATCTTTTGACTTTTATGTTTTTAAATCACTTATTGCTGGCATGTAGGAAAACTGTTGATTTTTCTAAGTTGTTCTTATGTTGGCCACTTAATTCCCTTGTTAGTTTTAATAGTTTTAATAGTTTTTTTAATAGTTTTTCAGTTAACTCTCTTTTCTATAATAACAACATCTGCAACAATGACAATTTGGTTTCTTCCTGTCCAAAAAATATTCTTTCTTTTTGTCTTCTTGTCAAAGTAGGACCTTCAGTACAATATTGGCTAATAGCAACAATAATGGAAATTTTTGTCTTGGTCTTCCACTCAGCATTTCATCACTAAGTATGCTATTAATTTCTGGTCATTTCCCTTTGTCACGTTAAGGAAGTTTTTTCCGTTTCTAGCTTGCTAAAGTTTAATGGATTCTAATAAAACTGAGGTCCTCTGAGTCCTAAGTGGTTCAAAGATGTGTCTCATTCAAATCTGGCCTCCAAATAGAAATCGAGAAGAAATTTCTATTTGTACTCTATTATAACACACTTTCCAAGAGCCCCCCATTCTCTCCCTCCCCAGTCTCCTTTTACCCTGGAGCTGCACTGGAGACCCTCACACACTCCGGAACCTCAGAGCTTTTTTAAGCTCCAGTGCGGTGACCTCCCCCTCTGCCTCAGATTTTCTTTCTCTAATCTACGCTTCCTGCCTGGGTTTATTAGTACTTCGCCTCTCTAGACAGGGGCCCCCTTCCCTCCAGCCTCTCGGTCCTGTCTCTCCTTTCCCACATTCTCTGTTCCATGGATACCATACAATATCCTGGGACCAGCTGGCAGTTTCTTCTTTAGAGGGCTGTCGATAAGGACCCTCATCCACTTTTAAACTCTCTCAACCCTTGTACCCACCGCAGCCTCTTCTAGTTATCCTGCTACCTCTCTCATAGTCCTCACTCTCTTTCCAGCCCCTTAAATACCTAGTCTCCCCAGGCCTCTGACTTCGGCCTGCCTCTTTCTCCTGCCTGCTGGGCAGTCCCAGCCACTTCAGGTCTGGCATCATTGCTCACACAGCGATAACCCAAATCTGCACTTCTACCCCCAATCTGCCCCCAGAGCCCCAGAATTGCCTATCAATCTCACAACACACATCTCCCACAGGATGTCCCTCGGGACCTCGGATTCCACAGGTTCAAACCCTACTCACTTTCCCTGACCACCAGCACACTGCTCCCCTCCTGCATGCCCGAGTTCTGGGTGACGGACGTGGGGGAAACGTGGCAGTCGGCTCACCACCTCTGTTTCACACTTGCTCCTCTCAGTTCACGTGTCATAACCTTCTCCTCCGGCTGGAGCTCGCACAGTCCTCCCGGCTACGGCAGATGTGAGCTGAGCGCGCCCTCTGCTGGTCATTTTCAGAACTACAATTCCTTCGAGGGGCTGCGCTCCCAGAGTGGCTGGCTGGAAATAAGAGACTCTCCGCAGAGTAAGCTTGGTTTGCTTGCAGCAGCAGGGCTGGCCCCAGGGCGGTCTGTGGGCAGTGAGTAAACTGACCTCTCCTCCTCTTTCAGCTCTTGGCTATCCTCATTACCCCCACTGCTCACAACCGTTGGGGCCTTCCCCTCGCTGTTCCTTTCTCCCCTGCTGGCTGGAAGCCCTGTTGGGACCTCCGGGAGGCGGGAGTCCCCCTTCCCTTGGCTATGCGAGGCCCACCCAACGCGAAGATGGACAAGCAGCCTGCTGGACCGGACACTGGGTGTGGATGGATCTCATCTCACCTTTCAGTATTTAGAAAGATGTGCCCCTTCTGATGCAGCCCTGAGGACGTAGCAGCTTCAAAGGCACCCCCTTCTCCTGGATGGATGATGATGAGTGGGGTCGCAGGTAAGGGGAAGCACAGTGCCCTGTCATCATCAGCAGCTTGGCTGCTGGGAGCAGGCTGGATTTCATCTTATTAAGGTGCCCTGGGTTGGCAGCTCCAGGGCCTCTGAGATCAGTTCCATAGTCTAATGGAGAAACAGACAGATAACAGGCATTAAAAGACGGGAGTGGGAGGGGGTAAGGTCATTCAGAGGTGGAACCAACTGGACTTGGTGGTTGATAAAGTCGTTAAATTAATATTGATTGAGTGCTCCGTTGTATGGAGTCTGAGGAAGAAGAAGGAATCATTCCCAAGTCTTTAGCACAAGACGCTGACATGGGAGGAAGGGAAGGACAGGCTGGAGATGCCAGGGGAGGGGGTGATGGGCTCTGCGTGGACAAGCTGAGGGTGTGGTGCGGTGGAGACACCCAAGTGAGAGGCCTGACACACGGACACACTTGATATACAGATAGGAGCTCAGGCTCGACAGCAGGGAGCTGATGGGTGCCGGTGACAGCCCTCAACATGCGGGGGTTGCTGAAGCCATGGGGAAGTGAGCTCCCCATGGAGGGGATGAAGAGTAAGGGGAGAAGAGGACCCAGGAGAGAGGAGCCCCAGGGTTGCCTGTTCTGAAGAGACTGCACAAAAAGGCATAGAGGAGCAGGCAGACAGGTGGGAAGGAAGTGTGTGGACAGGGAAGCCCAGACAAGTTCTAGGACGACAAAGGACTTGAGGGCTGTCTATTGGACTTCGCCACACGGAGGCTGGGGACCAGCTCTGCTGAATGGGTGGAGTCAGAAGGTGGACCTCAGTGGACAGAGTTTGGGAGTGAGAGGGGGAAGCAGTGAATGTAGGCATTCTTAGGGGAAGAATGTGCCCTTTGTTTTCACGGGAGAGACCCGAGCAGGGTCTGGGAAGGAATCAGGGAGGGAGGTTGAAGACAAAGGGAAAGAAGGAATGACCGAATAGGAAGTGTGACACGCGGCTCACACCAACTTGGCCACAGGCAATCTGGTGGGATGGCATTACTTAAATACCTAAAAAAGGATTAGTGAGGCCAAATAAATGTCTGACAGCATGGGAGTTATTGCAAAATATTTCTCTAACATCAGGTAACTAATTGGAACAAACAACATCTAACAATATAGTTTTAAATGTTTTTTTTTTGTTATGTTTTTATTGCAAAGTAATGCAGACTTATTTCAGGAAAAATCAGAAAATACTACCAAACATCCATAATTCCACTCACCTAAAAGCTACGTATACCGGTATTTCTGGCCCCGGATCCTTTTCTAGGCATATATCATCATTCTGCAAAAGCTGGGATCGTGTGGTTTGCATATTATAGGTCCGCTGCAGAGCAAGTTACCTCAATTCTTCGTGGACTGAAACAACAGATATTTACAGTTAATTTCATTATTCATGTCATCTGTTTTTTGTTAACGCACCTACTTGCGAAAATTAACTTAAAACCCCAAATCAGAACTCAGAGTGCTTTCTCGGTCACTTGCAGGCACACGTAGAGCAGCACCAAACCTGACGTGCCCCACGGGCACGTTCCCAGCTGAGGCCGAGCCAGGTGCCCTCCCTGCCTTCTTATTCCAGCTCTCATACTGTAAACAAGTATCCTTTTCTCCACGTAGCGCCATGGTTTTCTCCATTTCTGTGCCTGTGGTTGGTGATTTCGCCGTTTAAAAAGGCCCCTTTAAACACAGGAAGGCTGGACATGCCTCGTGGAGAAAACACGTGTGTTGGATAAACTTTGTTCAGTTTATAATGAGCAATAATACTATCGGCCATGAGTTCAGTGTTTATGAATCAACAGCGTACCCGAAACAAAGTGTCCTTAAACAGAAACAGACATAACACAAGGTTAGGTATCAATCAGTGGGGGAAAATCTGACGAGACTTTTGTAGGAACCTAACTCCATTTCCCCTAGAAGTAATAATAGTTCAGTACGTGACAATTCGATGTTCTCGGTGACTTTATAGAACATAACCGCCGTGATGAATAAGAATCAGCTGTATTATCTCACTGTTTCTGTAGGCTGGCAATTTGGGAGCAGCTTGGCCGGGTGAGTCGGCCCAGCGTATCTCGTGAGGGGGCAGGTAAGACGCAGGCTGGGGCTGTAGCCACCTGAAGGCTGGGGGTTCTGTTTCCAAGATGGCAACCTCACAGGGCATAGGCAGGAGGCTTCAGGTCCTTGTCATGCAGGCCTCTCGGGGGGGCTGCTTCGGCATCCTTGTGACCTGGAGGCCGCAGCTAGGAGGAGGCCATAAGGCCTCTTATGCCCCAGTCTCAGAAGTCTACCCATCACCACAAAGGGAGTCCATGAGTCCAATCCACACTCAAGGGGGGAGCACCAAAGAATTTTTGGGCTTTTTCAACTCCCACAATCAAATATCTCAGAAGAAAATACATGAGATACTAATCATTGTTTCCTGCGAGGAAAAGAAAAGGGCAGCTGAGAGATGGGAGGGAGAGAGGCTTTTACTTTGCATCTCTTTTATATTTAGAATTTTTAACAATGTAAATCTATTCGTTATCCAAAAATAAATAAATAGAATTTTAAATGACTCCGGAATATGTATTTCTTTTTGGATGGCATGGAGGGTCTTGAAGAGCAAGCCTGGCACCGGGGCTTTATTTGGAGGCTGTGAAGCCTTTGGATCCGAATCGTGATGTAATTAGAGCAATGTTTTAGGAAGATCAATCTGTGAGCTGAGTGTTGGTTGGATTTAGTAAGGTCTGGAGGCCAGATGGTCTGTTATAAGACAATCTCAATGAGTAATGAGATACACTGGTGCAGTCACATGCGGCAAGCAGGCTCCGCATTGCTTGGGACCCAGTCCTGTGTCCACCACTTCCTAGCGGTGTTACTAAATCTGAGCTTTAAATGGCTAATAGAATCTTTCTTTAAGGCTGTGTGAGGGTTACACTTGATTGCTAATTCTTGCACAGTGCTTGGCACATAGCAAAAGGCTCAATAAGTGCAGGCCCTTATTGTTAAGGGAAACCCAGCCCCAGATGGCCGGGTGTGGGATTAGGAGGGGAAGAACCACAGAGAGGGCAACACTTGGTGACTAATTAATGGGAGGAGAGAGAGAGAGGAAGGCAGTGTGTGTATGTGTATGGGAGGGGCACACGAGTCTCCCAGTTTCCTGGTGGCAGAGCAGCTCCGTAAATAGAACCAGGGCGGGCAGATAAGGAGCAGCTTTCAAGGGAAGTAAGATGCTGGGTCGGGTTGGAGATGCCAGGCTCACAAGGTGGGCAGGAAGTTGACTAGAGCCGAGAACAGAGGTCAGAGCTGTGGACATAAAGTGGAAGCTGCTCGAACAAGTGTGGCTGAAGCTGTGCGGGCAGGAGAGAGCTGAATGGATCTTGCTAAATGTTCACGGTAGGGTTGGTGGAAGGTTGTGGAAACGGGGAAGAGACCATCAGAGAGGTGGGGAAACCAGGAGAGACCAGGAGCTCCCAAAGGGAACGTGTCAAACAAAAGGGTAGGGTCAGTGACACTGCCTGCCTCAGAGAGATGGATGAGGATGAGGGATGAAGGGCAGTCCCACTGGTTGGTAGGGGCCCAGGCCAAACTGCTACGGGCCAAGGAAGAGGCGGAGAAGTGCGGTGGGGATGTGCGTATTCTTTTCAGAGTTTCACCTACGCCTCGTCCTGGAGCTACACTGAAACAGCAGCACAAGAAGCATCCAGAAGGATGTTTGTTATAACATTGTAATTCCAAAAAAACTTTAAAAATCCTCAAGAAGGAGTTCGAGTGTGGTACATCTCTTTATGCACCAGTAGGCAGCTGTACAAAAGAATGAGCCAGAATTAAGAAGGTATGATCTTCAATATCCTTTAAGTGAAAACGGCAACAAAAGCAACACATGTATTATCTGATCATCTGTATTTTTTTAAAGAAATTATACGTTCTCTCTCTGCCTCTCTCTCTCTCCCCCACACAAATACATACATCTTTGGAAAAATGCAAAGGGAAAGGTAACAGAGGTTGCCTGGGGAGCCAGCAGTCTGGGAAAAAGATTTGCTCCTGATCTTTATTTTTAAATAAGTTGCACATGACCTGGCAATTCCACTCCTAGGTATTCACCCAAGAGAAAGGCACACTTACGTTCTTACAAAAACCTGTGCGCCGATGTACATGTAGCAGCTTCATTTATTGCAGCCCCAGGCTGGAAACTACTCAAACGTCCACTAACCCGTAATGAATAACCCAACGGCGGTACACCCACACGATGGAATGCTATTCAGCAATAAAAAGGAATAAACTCTTGACATATGCAGCTACAACAGTGAGTCTCAAATGCACTATGCTAAGTGAAAGAAGTCCGTCTTAAATGGCTACATACTCAAGCATTTCACTTATATGACATTTCTGCAAAATGTCAAACTACAGGAAAGGACACCACATGTGTGGTTGCAAGGGATCAGATGGAGGAGAGAAGGAAAATGAGACAGGAGGAAGAATTCGGGGTGTGATAGAGCTGTTCTACATCTTGATTTGAGTGATCACAGGCCTCTCTACATGTGTTAAACCTCAGAAAACTATGTGCCAAAAGGAATGGATTTTATTGTCTTCAAATTTAAAGCTGGGGCTACTTTTCTCTGGAGCCTCTTTGTTCTACCCTTGTGTTATGTGTCCCAGTGGAAAGTGCCCAGAGAATAAAAGTGGCCATTTTGGGTTACTTTTAATACTTTGGGATGCTGTTTTCAGGTGCTCTGATATTTAGAAGATGATGAAATTGAAGGCGCTGGCCCCAGGTCCCAGTGATGGCTGAGAGGTGCTTGGATCTGGGAGTGGGGGAGACCAGCTCAGGGACAGGGCTCTAGGAGCAGGGCGCAGTGGGATGTTTACCGCAGGGGTGGGGAAGAGAAGAGGGAGGCTGCACAGAGCACGGGAGCCCTGGGCAGGAGGTGACCTTGGACAGGAGCCATGCACCGGGTGGAGGGGAGGTGTATAATGTGCCCAGGTGCAGAAGAGGGAGGTGGGGGGCCACCCCCCCTTCCTGAGGGAGATTAGATTGGCACTGTAGGTAGAGTGATCCATTCTCGGGGTCTACAGGGTATGTCTGTCTCCCACCTGACCAAAGGGGTCAGAGAGAGTATAGGTCTGGCTCAGGGACAGTGATGGCCAAGATAGGCCTGCTCTGAAGGTGGGCATGGCAGCAGGGGGAGTGGGGGGGGCAGCAGGGGGAGTGGTGGCCAGGCCCCAGGGCACAATCACAAGGGAGCTGGAGTCATGGCTTATCAGCCTCATCTGAGTTGCCACAGTCCATCTCCCTTCACCCCCACGGCTCCAGCCCACTGCCCAGCCTGCGGAGAGGGTGGAAATGGGCTCTCCCGGATTTCATTCATTTCTGCAGTTAATTGACCTCTAAAGCACGTCCCACCCCCACCACTAACCACACCTCCAGAGAGAGGCAATCTGGAGGGAGAACAGTATAATAACAATAGCTTCCTCTTACTGACCTCCAGCACTGTTCTTAGGACTCTGCATGTGTTGACTCATTTTATCTTTACAACTCATTGAGGGAAGAAGGCATTATTTTCTATGCCCGTTTTATAGAAGAAACTGAGACACAGAGAGGTTAAGAAACTTGCCCAAGGCCACACAGCTAACAGTGAGAACTTGAGTTGCAAACCTGGGGTGGGATTTTGTTCCATCTTTAAGACTGGGCTACCCCAGTCAGGGAGGAGCTCTGGACCTCTCCTGTGAACTGTTTTGGGTTCTCTCTCTCTCTCTTTCTTGAGATAGGACCTGGAGGTAGGGTGGGTAGTAGTCACTAATTCAATTCTGGTTCCTAATGATCTAAAGGCAGACCTCTATCTGGTGCTTGGATTGGTCGCAAATGTGACCAATGTTGCCACTCTGTGGTCACGCCAGTGAAGAACGTCTGTCCCTGTCCCCCTGGGGCTTGGGATGGAAAAGACTCCAGGGTTCCTCTCCAGACGGTGGTTGGGGTTGTCCCTGAAGGCTTGATGGGCAAGCCTCCCCTAACAGGGCCCCAGAGCCCGGTGTGTTTAGGCAGCATTCCCCATTACGGCTCATGAGGTCCTTGGAGAGGGTCACAACCAGGACTCTTAAAGGGAAAATTAGAGAAGAATAGAAAATACTAGAGTACTCGGTAGGCACTAAATGCAGACACCATCGCATGAAATTTCTGTCTCAAACATACACACATATGTATCCTGGGATCTACTGAAAACCTACTTCTCACTCTGACACGGGGCCAAAGCAATTGAAAAATACTGATTCAAGAATCTAGCCTCCCTGGAGTTAAGAATCTATTTTCTTCAATTTATCATAACTCCTACATCCCGCTCTGTGCCATTTTTAAAAACACAGCGATTTCTTTTTTCCCTAACAGCATTCCTCACTACATTTTTTTGTTTTAATTATAGAAGTGATATGAGAACACATTCTGGTTGTAAGAGTCAAGCATTTCAGGAGTGCAGAGAGTAAAATGAGAACGTGCTCGGCCCCCCCACCCAGGCCCAGAGGCCGCCCCAGGGACACTCTGGGGTGCTTCCTCTGGCCCTTTCCCACAGGTGGCCAGGATGTGCGTACCTGTGTGTGTTATCTTTACTCAGTAGATGAAGCTGTGTATACTATGTCTGCGTTTTTTCACTCTGCGTATCTTAGAGACCTTTCTCTGTCTGTACACGTAAATTTTCTTCTCTCTTTTAAGGGCTGAGTGATGTTCCACAGTATGAATGAGCCATACATCCTCAGCCTCTCTCCCGTAGGTTCCTTTCTGGACTGTCTCCTATCCCCTCAGCCCCTCCCCAGGCCTATGGGCCCTAGCCTCCCTTTTCTAAAGACCCCACCTCCCCTTCTCTCTCTAGCACACTCATCTCCTTCATCCTGGCCTGGAAATATGGGGGCACCCCCTGCCCAGCCTCCTGGCTCCTCCCACCAGCCTCTGTCCTCTCAGCATGGGCCAGACCCTGGTGGCAGCAACCACCGCCTGGCAGGAGGGAGCCCCCAGGACTGGAACGCATTCACCAAGGATGCTTAGCAACACTCTGATTTAATTATTTAATTGGGTGAAACATCCATTAGGGAGGATTCTCACTTTCCAGACAGCCTGTGAGTAAACATGTCAAGAAGAGAAGAGTGAGGTGTTGGTGAAAGCTGCCATTCACCCTGGCTCCTCCCCCACCCCCACCCCCACCCCGGCTGGGTGAGGGGACCACAAAGGACTCTGCCCAGATGTTTCTTCGGGCTGAGCCGGGACGAGCTGGCGAGGCTGGCGGGTCCGTGAGAAGGGAAGATGTGGTTGAGGGAGCCCCAGTACCGCATGTATGAGGGGTGATGCTATGGTCTGCAAACCCTGTTCACACCCGACAGTGCTCTGCAGAGCGAGTTTTTTGTTTTTGGTGGGGTTTATTTGGCATTTTTTAAAAGATAGTTTTAGAGAGAGGAAGGGAGGAAGAGTAACATCAATGTGTGGTTGCCTGTTGCATGCCCCCTACCTGGAGACCTGGCCCAAATCCAGGCATATGATCTGACTGGGAATCGAACTGCTGACCCTTTGGTTAAAAGGCCGGCCCTCAATCCACTGAGCCAGGGCAACAGAGCGGGGTTAGTTTGAGAACCCAGTTACCAAAGTGTTGGAAGAGCCGAAAACAAGATGGTAAGGCAACTCCAAGATTAACAACTGCAGCAAACTGCTTCTGCCCCTGCAGTCTGGCAGTTGGAGGGAGGGCATGGTGTTTTCCAGAGCCTAAAGCTGGGCCTACCAGGTCGTAGCTCCAACTTGGAGGGGCCAACAGCTGGGAGCTGGAGTCACCGGGGGGAAATGCCTGGCAGAAACGAGCTGCACAGAATGGATGCCATTGGAAACAAGAGAAAGAGAAGGAAAGGACGAGAAATACTCTGGACTTTTCCCTTCTTTTGCCCTCCAGCCTCCCGCCAGGGCCTTGAATTGGTTGAATACGGCACGGACAGAGCAGCCTAGAAAACACAATTTGGAGGGTTCAGCTCCCTAAATCCGGAATAGATCAGGGGAAGGGCGGGAACCCAATGGATTTGCAAACAGGAGCCGAGCAGCTCAGAGGCCAGGCTGGCACTGGGTCTGCTGGTACAAAGGGTGAGGCTTTCTTTGTGAAAGGGAGATCTGTGTGAGATGCTGTGTGGTAGGTGTGCAGGGGAAAGAGCAGGTGTAGTTTACACATGTGCCTGTCAGGGCTCTGCACAGGAAAGCTGTCTGGACATTTTAACCAGGGAGAAATTTAATATAGAGAATTAGGTGCTTTCAAAATTATTGGAAGGGCCAACATGGTGGGTTCTGCCCTGACTATCTAGGAACGTTTCCAGAAGGATTCGGGACTGAGTCCAGTGGCACTCCGACCTCTGCGACCATTCTTTGAACCATAGGTTTGAAGCCACTGTAGCTGCAACAGAGGTCAAGACACCAGAATCAAGCTGCTAGTGACACTGTCACCACTGCCCTTGACGCTCGACTCCCAGAAGCTAGAGGGTGAACGATGGAAGCTGTTGCAGAAAAACGTCGTGTTTCTACAATCTTGCTAGTCATTAGAATCAACCAGAGGCAGGAAACAGCCTTGGCCTCACGTCCGCCTTCCATCGTCAAGGGTGTAATGGATCAGTACAATCCTCTTCAATTCCAGAACCCCAGCTGCAAGGGAGTCTGGGAAATGAAGTTTTTAGTTTTCCCATCTCTCCAGCCAAAAGGAGGATGGGAAGTTGGGGAAGCCCATCCTCAGTGTCTACCACCCCACTCATGGGAGATCCAGCCAGGTGGAGAAAACAAGTGTGGCCTTGTGGACCACACTGGGGCCTCCAAACGGTACAGAAGTTCTGTGAGGGCAGCGGCCCTGGGGCCTCGGACTGGTGACCTAACACGTAAGTACATTCACCGGGGCCAGCCCCTGCGCTGGCTCAATCTGTCCTCCGCTTACCTCATGAGACCAAGCCGATAGTACATTGCCATTTACTTACAGAGAAACCGAGGCTCACAGAGGTGAGATATCCCTCCCAACAGCACAGCCCACTACAGGGCAGAGCTGGGGGTAAACCAGGGCTGCAGGACACCAGAGCTCTGGCAGGGCATAGAGAGGGACGAAAATGAGGGTAGGTAGGCGGAGGGGGATAGGGCTGATGGAAGACCCTCCAGGTGAGGAGCCCAGGGTAAGCGGGAGCACCGCAGGGACTGAGGGGCATGACACACAGGAGCCTCAGGAAGCAGGATGTTTGGTGGGGGGTGGGCATGCTGAGGGGTGGGCAGAGGAGTGAGGCCATGCTTGGAGATTTCCAGCTGCACACAGTATGAGGACACTCAATGGGCAGGGATGGGAGAGGGCTGCAGGGCCTGGCACCAGGGCAAGAGCCCAGGGGGAAGGGGCAGGGCCTGGGAAGCAGGCACTGGTGAGGGAAAGAGCAAGGCCAGTGTCAACCGAGGAAGCTAAGGCTCAGGGGCCACCAGAGCATGAGGGATCCACGAGGGGTCCCAGGTGGGAGCTGTCTCCAGCACCAAGTACGCGTCATTTTGGGCTGGAGGAAAGGTACTGCCAAGTGGAAACATGGCCATGCTGACAGCTCTTCAGCAGCTGGGGGGTCCTGCTTCATTCCTCCTCCAGAAAGCCTTCCTGGGTTCCCTCCTGGAATCAGGGCAAGCTGCATGGTGTGAGGCCTGCACAGTTGCCCAGGTCCCATGCTCAGAAGCTCTGCCATCACCATCCTGAAATTCTCAGTGCATATTTTTTTAATCAAGGGGCCCTGGCTGGTGTTGCTCAATGGCTTGAGCACCCACCTGCGAATCAAAAGGTTGCTGGTTCAATTCCCAGTCAGGGCACATGCCTGGGTCTTGAGCCAGGTCTCCAGTAGGGGGTGTGTGAGAGGCAACAAGTCGATGTATCTCTCACATGTTTCTCTCTTTCTCACTTCCTTCCCTTCTCTCTAAAAGTAAATAAATAAAATCTCAAAAAAACAAAACAAAACAAGGGACTCTGTATTTTCATTTTGCACTGGGGCCTTGCAAATTATGAAGTTAGTCTTGCCTGGGATGAAGAATAATTTAAGAAAGGTTTTTGTGACTCCTGAGGATGTGGGTGGGGGGGGGGGCACTCTCCATGGACCTTTCAAGCAGGGTGGCTTGAAGGCTTTGAAGGCACCCCCCCATTGTTTTTGATTCCACGTGCATCCCCGATCCTGCACTCACACGCGCCTGGCATATTCCTTTATAAACGTGCGAGACTTTCCCAGATCCTGCTCTAAACACGGAGAAGCAGGGATTGTGTTGTCTGCTTAGTGAGCTTTGGCCACCAGCCTCTCCGACTCCACAAAGTGCCATGCACACAGTGGGTACTCCACGGGGCTGGCTGAGCCCACCTCAAGGGCCAGGCTGGTCCTTTTCTACAGCCTGGGCAGGAGTGGAGGAGGGGGTGAAGGAAGAGAGAGAGAGAGAGAGTGTGTGTGTGTGTGTGTGTGTGTGTGTGTGTGTGAGAGAGAGAGAGAGAGAGAGACAGAGGGAAGGGAGGGTGGGAGGGGTGCATGAAACAGAAACAAATAAAGAGTTCAAATGTGAAACGATTAAAAAAATAAATCGAAGGCAGTGAGATAAGGCAGTGGAGCCTCTGCTCCCTAGTTAACATTCATTGGATTGAATAATCAGGCTTCATTATCTCAAATTGTCTGCATATTTGCCCTCAAAATGCTAATTTACAGTTGGCTGGGAGCAGTCTCGGCCTATTTTGACTAAAATATTATTTCACTTTATTGAGCATTGTTCTTAGCTGTCGGGCATCTTGGTTTGGGAGGAAAAGGAGGGGAAGAAATAGAAGGAGAGAGGAGAACATTTTCTATCAAAGCTCTGCCCTGCTCCAGTCTGATTATGGGTTCCCTGTTTTGCGTAGAAATGGCATTTCTAAGCCTCCAAGTAAAATTAGAGTCTTTATCATTTTTCTTTTAGGGGATAGACCGTTTATCATTAATCTCAGAGAAGAAAATAGGAGAAATAATTTTTTTTCTGTTTTACTGAAGGTGTCAAAAATCTTGCTCATCACTCCCCCTACCTCCTGGGTGCCCAGGCAACCACCCCCCTCCTCCACCTGCACTTTCTGCGTAACCTCCAAAGGCCCTGAATTCTCCACCCTCCAAGCCCCAGTGACCAAAACAATGGTCAAAGGCCACTCACATCAGCTCCAGGGGGTTGTTGGGGTTCCCCAGAATCTCAGCCCTGGAAGTCTAGAGATGTGAGCTTCAAATTTGACTCTAGAATTGAGTTAGAAAGACACTGCCCTCCTTGGAACTAAAAGCCCCCAACAGTCCTTTCAAATCCTTGTTCCCACGGGAGCACGGTGTTCCAGACGGCAGACGTGGGCCCTGGACTGGTTTTCAGGTGGCAGGGACCACACTGAGGCGCCCACTCTCTCCGCGCCTTGCCCAGTCTCCCTGTGAAGAGGGCCATCATCTGGGTCAGCCCTCTGCCAGGCTGGCTCTGTCTGTGGTTAGAGTCACAGGGAAAAGAACCCTCAGGTTGTCTTATTCCAACCCCCTTAATCAGATGGCAAAACGAAGACCACAAAGAAGTTAGTTGTTGAGGGTTATAAACCTGGTCAGTGGGCCACCTTGGTGAGTCCTGTGACCGTTTGGGGAGGCCCCTCCCCTCCCCTCCGTCAGACTCCTTTCTGGAAGCTCTGAAAGCCCTTTATAGTCAAGCCTCCTTCCTTTTTGTTGTTGTTTTATCTCACCCATCACAGCTCTCCCATGGGTGACAAGTGGCCATTCTGGCACTCTGTTGAGGTGAGCAGGTTCTGGTGCCTTCCTTCTGCCCTGCCTTTGCTGTGAGGCCAGTCCCAGAGGCAGGAGACAATGTGTCCAGCCAGCAAGGCCTTCCCTCTCCTCCAAATCCTGGGGAGGGTGTCCCCTTCTTCTTTACCCTAGAGGGACTGGAATTTACAGGTTCCCAGGCCAAGGGCCAGGGGCACGGTTTATAGCTGGGCAGGTCATACACTACACAAGGGCACCTGTACCAGGTGGGCAGCGGGGCTGAGATCCTGCTCCCACTTCCTTCACTGAGTCCCGAGTCCTGGCATGAAGCTGCTGCTGCCCCGACAGGTGTTGTGTGGGCTAGCCCTGGCCTCCAGAGTTGGCTCCCTTCTCCAGCCCACACGCCCCAGCCACTTGAGCTCAGCCTTCTCCCTGGGCTCCTCTCTGAATTGTCCACAGCTGGAGTGCACTGCCTGCATCGATGTTCTCAGCCCCTCCCCTGCCCTGAATCTCTGTGGTGCATGGGGCCTCGCCATTTGGATTGAACAGGACTTGAGGCCTCCAGGCACTGGCCTCTGTACACTTATGGCAGCCAGCATCTGCCCCCGGCAGGGCCTCCATGCCCCCCGTCACAGCAGTTACTGCTGTCTTTCCGCCTCCTGACCTCCTGAAGCAGTGGACTTCCCAAACTCCATTCATGCCTCCCTAGCCAGCCCAGGCCTAGGGACAACAGCCTCGGCCAAGTATAGGGTCCTTAGTCAGGGATATCATCAGGCATTTTGCACCGAGGCTTCTGGGAGGCAGCAGCAGCACAATACAGCCTGCAGGCAGGGACCCGAGTGTACAGCAGACAGGACAACCTCATTCCAGCCAGCACTGCACACACTCTGCAGACACACCCAACAGATACCACTTACCCTCACTGTTCACAAACACTAAAAGCATACAGAAACAACCCAGGAGATACCACATTATACAGTCACATTCAGCAGACATACACACCCAGTCAACACCCCAACCTACACTCATATCCAACAGAATCCATACACACCCTCCACTGACACCATGCACATATACACTCCCCAGGCACAAAGACACATTCATAACCAGCAGACACCACACACACCCCCCAACCTGTTCGCATGTGCATTGTCACATTCATCGGAGCTGGTGGCCTTGCACCTGGTACGGTATGAGAAAGCGGAGAAGCCCCCACCAGCCCACCCCTACATACATGATGCAGTCACTAAAAATGAGGAGATTCTACAGCTTTTGGGACACAAACCCCTGGCTTCGGCCAACTCTGTCACTGCAAAGGCATGTGACCTGGATCACTCTCTCCTTAACCAGAAATAAAGCATTAGGAGGACTTGTCCAAAGTCCCCAGATGGGCGTGAGGCCCCACGCAGTCACCATACAGCATATGCTGAGGGCCACCCTGGGCTCGTTGCTGTAAGGCAGAGAGGGAATCCCAGGCCAGGCTTGGTCCTTACCCTCAGGGAGTTGGGCATCTGGCTGGAGGGAGAAGTGGGGCTTGGTATCAGAGGATGCGAGAATAAAAACACATCGGCAGTGCAAACTCACTCAGGCAGAGGATTAAATGGGTTTAGAGGTAAAGCCAGCAACCCTGGGGACTCAGGATGAGGAGGGTGGGAGATGCAAGGTCATTTACTCTTTCATCAGCCATATATTTATTTAGTGCTCACTGCCTACTTAGGCTCTGCTCTTGGCAGTGACTCTGAGGTATGAGGTCCCCGCCTCATGCAGCTCTGTCCCAGCTGGAAGATAGTCAATACCAACCAAGTGAAGAGTGAGGAAGATGTCAAGGTGATGTCAGGCAATGAGGCAAATCCACAGGTAGTGGGCAGTGACTGGGCTACCTCAGGCCAGGGAATGGCTGCCTTGGGGCAATGAGGGCAGGCCTGGGACTAGGGTGAGGCAAGGAGGCACTGGCTCTCAGGTATTGACCCTGAACTTGTATGACCTTGAGAGGGAGTGCCTTCCTAAATGTGTGTCCTTGGTGGCTCCTCACTTGCCTTGCCCTAGTCCCAGCGGTGTTCAGGGGTGGCACTGAGACATGAGGTTCTAGTTTGCTATTGAACCCTCTTAGCCTGGTTTCTCCCTTACATTTGCCGTTGTGTTCCGTTTCTGCAGATATCCGCTTACCTTGGCCCAGCCTGTGGGACCTCCAGGGCTGTGCTCAAGCGCAGGGAAGCTAAGCCTTGAACTGTGGGCCCAAACCCAGAGACACAGGGTGGCCGTCCTGGGAGGATGGGGTGCACGCTGGGTGCCTGGGAGGAGGGAGGGAAGAAACAAAACTCACTCCAGATGGAAACATGTCTTGTCCCTTTGAAGCCATCACCCAGGCCTCAGTGAGTTTGCCCCCAATGGCTTCCGTATCACCCCTTTTCTCTCTTCCCCTGTACTGGCCTCTCGACTTAACTACTTGTGGTAAAGGCCACAGCAGAAGCACTGGGGCCTTGAGAGCGGTTTGGGGCACACAGGGTCCTCCCAACCCCCAGCTTCAGGGAGTCAAGCCCAGGCAGGCCCCTGCAGATGTTCTGCATCCTCTCCCTCATCACCCAAAGGGCAAGGTGTGGGGGCTTATGTCCCTCAGCCTGGGGTGTGCCTGGGAAAGGTTGAGGAGTGTCCCTGCTCTTTCCCACCCTCATCCTTCCCCTGGCAACCTGAAGTCCTTTCCGGGGACATTCTCCTCTCCCAAGTCCGGAAGGACATTAGCTGGAGAGGGGCCGGGGGCCCCGGGGGACTGGGGGAGGCCCGGGGTGGGGTAGGGGCGCCCTTCCTGGAGCCTGGCCGAGCCCGCGGCTCCCGCCCTAATCAGTGGTCCGCAGACGGCGGGAGGGGCTGGCCGGAGGATTAGGACGGAGAAGGGCAGTTACAGCCTACCGGCCGCGCGCAGCTTCCCTCCGGCGCGGCTCTAATGCCGCATTTCGGATGCAGCGCCGCGCTCCGCCTGTTTGCTCGGGGAGCGGCGGCCCCGGGGCAGGAAGCCAACTTGCAAGTGTATCGGAGATTAGCAACCGCGGCGGCGGGGGCGGGGGCGGGCGTTGGGCAAACAGGCGGCCGCGGCCTCAATCCCCGGTCCCGGATTCCGCCCGCGGCGGGGCCGGCCCTGCGCTGGCTCGGCCGCGTGCGGGTGCGCTGCTGGGGAGGGGGGCGTGGTCCGGCTCCTACCCCGCCGGGCGCGCCCTCCGAGCCGGCCCCGGGGGAGGTGGCCCTGGTCCCGCAGGAAGGCGGGGGCGGGGGGCCCGCTGGGCTCCTGGTGGGGCGACTCGGAGGAGGCAGGCACCCGCGGAGCAGCAAAGGAAAGAAGGATTTTTCCTTTCCTTCTAATGTTCTGAATTTGCACCTTTTCCTTAAAAAGCAGACACGGAGAGGACCACCAATTCCTGTAAAATGCGGGAGAGGAGGAGGGCACGGGAAGCGCGACGACGAGCGGAGAAAGTCAGGCGCAGGCTCCTTCAGCCCACTCTGCGGAATTCGCACCCCGCCCCGCCCCGGCCTGGCTCGAACCCTGCCGTCTCCCCGCCCCTCTAGTCTTCCGTCGGCGTGCTGGGGCGAGAGCAGCGAGCTCCTGGTTGGGAGTGGGGAAGAAAAAACAGCCAAAGATGGAAATGTGAAGGCCGGAGAGGCAGCCCTTCGCCCGGGTGCGCACCTGGGGCTGGCAGCCTGGCCACAGAGCCCGCTGTCCCAGAGCCCTGGACCAGCGCCGCGGGGGACGGCGCCCCCTGGTGTCCACGGACCTCTCTGCTCCGCGGTGAAAGCCTGCTCAGGTCTGAGTCCTCCGCTGCTCTGGGAAGCGAGCCTCCGGCAGTGCAGCACCTCCAGGGAACGTGTCCAGAGTCTGGAAGTCCAGATCTTCCAGGCCCCCAGAGGTCTGGAGGTCTGAAGGACAGTTTAGGACTCCGGAACAAACTCCTCTCCTTGGCGCTGTAGGACACTCGCACTCAGGCCTCTGCCACATCCCCCAGCTAGAGCTCCTCCTACCCTCCCCCTCGGCCCCCATCTCCCACCTAACCCTCAATCATGCTCCCTCCTGTTCCTAAACAGACTGGAATTCCTGCAAACATGCCTTTGCTCAGGCTTCTTAGAGGGTCCAATTTAGCATCTGATTCCATCTCAGGAGTCCTGGGTGCGGTTTAGCCTTCTCTCTTCTCCTCCAAAGACAGGCTATATGCTCTGTTGCAGCTGGGAGGTTTGGCCAGCGGTAGGATTTCCCCCACCTCCAGACAGCTGCTGGCGCTGCAAAGGGCAGTGCACTGGTCCCAGGGGCACCCGTACCCACAGGGACCCCTCTCCCTCAGGAGAGACCTAGTTTACCTCCCAGTGACGCCTCCAGGTGTCTCACTACGCACTGCCCCCCACCCCACCCCACCCCACCCCACCCCACCACGGTCCTTTGAGAGAGATAGGAGCACTTTGTAATTTCCCCCTTCTGAGAGCAGTTATGAAGTCCTTTATCTTACTGCTGACACTTCTGAACTGAACCAGCAAGCTCCCTCCCTCCCTCTTTACCATCCCCTGAGTTCCTTACTGAGCTGCTGGGACCTCCAGCGTGACCAGGTCAGGCAACTACCAGTTCCAAGAGTTGACAGGTTTCAGCCCTCACCTGTGGCTAAACCCACCAGGGCCTTCTGCTCACTGTCCCGGCAATCTTTGTGAAGGGCAACACCGCAACATCAGCCAGCCTTTCAAATGAGCTTCTCTGTCTTCCCAGGAATGGCACAGTTAAGGATGTCTCCTAAAGAATACACAGCACCCTTAGGGATGCTTGCCACGGGTGGAAAGGAAACAATATCTTAAGGCCCATCAGTAGTGGGCTGGCTCGATCATGCTGTGCAACCATTTGTTCAAAATGAGGTGGAGCTTTGTATACTGACTCAGTGAAGTGTGAAATTTACAGGGTCTAGCACAAATAATGCCCCTGTTTGATTGCAAAATCGTGAGCATGTTATTCTGTAACATAACAATATCACACTCAAGCACACCATATGACACTTTAGGTGAAGTGTTCAAATTAAAACTATAAATTATTACACCCATATTATTACCCTACCAACCACACTCAAGCAGGCGTTACTCCTGCTAGACTCTGTGTATTAAGTGAGAAACAAAGTGAGCTAAAAGAACAGTTTTATAGTTTGATGTATTGATTTTTTTTTGCCAGTCATAATAAATACATGTGTCAGTGTATATATGGAATAGAAATAAACCCGAACAACACTGTTCACAGAAGTTATCTTGTTAGGGAATTGTGGAGAAGAACTCATTTTCTTAATAGTAACTTCAGTATTTTATTTTAAGGCAACATGTATATACTAGTTTTGGAATCAGAAAAGAAAAATAAGTCTATGAACCCATGTCAGGTCAGAAGGACCTTCACTGCTAGCACATTTGGGGCTGGCAAGGAGTGTGATCTGGAAGCAGTTAAAATGGGAGCCCCCCCAGCATGCACACACACGCACACACACACAAAGCCACATCCCTGGTGTGACTGCGTAGGAGTGTCACTTTTCCCACTCCCTTTTTCTCCTGAGAGGAGGGGGATGTGAGTTAGGAAGCAAGGACTCCCTCAGCTCCAGAACAGCGATCGTGGGTGCCTGACACAGCGTCCCTCTTTCCTAGGCACTACCATCCTCAGGTCACTGCTCTGCGCCACACCTCTCCGACTCCGGCTTCGTTTCCCGGAGCTTCTGAGTAGTCTGTAATAAGCTGATCCTAACTCCTAAGCTCCAGTGCAAAGGCCCTCTCCCTCCCTTCACAGTCGACCTTCCCTCCACCTGCGCTCTCGCGGGGGTTGCCGGGACCCTAGAGGTCCGGCTGCGGCCGGCAGCCTTGGAGGCCGGCGCCCCATCACACGGTCTGCGCGCGCCCCCTGCTGCCCGCTGCAAGAAACGACACTGCCGGCCGGCCCTTCAGAAACCGCTTCCAGGCTTCCAGGCGACCCGCCTGCCCCCTCCCTGTCTCCTCCCGCCAGGACAGTGCGTTCTCATGGCCTCGCTTGTACAGCGCCCAGGCGGGACAGGCACTTAAAAAGCATAATGATGCCTCCGTGATTGGGCTCAGCACCCTTTGAGGCTATTATCCCACTTCACAGAGGGCCTAAGTGACTTTCCTATACCACATCAGCAGAAAGTCAGATGTAGAACCAGACCACACAGCCTAGGTATCCTGGCATCAAGTCCAGACCTCTGCAAGCCACTGGTGGAACGGAGGGATAAAATTCTCCAGGGCACTGTACGAGCTCTGTAGAGACAGAAAACTGGGTTCTGCCTCCCAGGAGCCAGAGCTCCGGAGCAGGAGGGGTCCTGAGCCTGTGCTGGGTTTCTTGCCCCCACAGGCCAGCTTTGTGAGTCTCTGTTCCATCGGTGAACATAGCCTACCTAGGCAGTGAGCACTGACAGGTCCTCCTCAGCACCAAGTCCAGGTGTGTTCCCAGCCCACAGGGAAGCCCCCGTCCAGGAACGCCCCAGTATCACCCCCTCCCCTAGACCTCCTCTGAGTTCTCTGGGGAAGGAGCCTGGAGGGAGGAGTGGGTGCCCCTCCCTACTGCCATGTACTAGCTGTGTCACCTGCATAAGTGACTCTCCCTCCTTTCTGAGCCTTGTGCTCCTTATTTGTAAAGTAGCACTGATGATTTTTCACAGGCGTGGCGAGGACCCACTGCTTTGATTTTGTGTGTTGCATACATGGCAGATGCTCCCTAAATGGTGGTCCCCAAAGGCCCAGAGGGATCTCCAGTGACTTGATCTGATCCTGTTTACGGGAACCACTCTGGCTGCTGGTTTGAAGACTAGTGGGGGCAATGATGGAAGCATGGAAACAGATAGGTAGCCTTGGCAGTGACTCTAGCAGGAGACAGGAAGTTTGGCCCACAGCAGTATCAGTGGAAGTGGTTGGATGAAGTCAGATTGGGAATATATTTTGAAGGTAAGAAGAGCCTTTTGAGAATTATGCTGATGAACTGGATGTGAGGACGAGAAAGAGAATGGATCCAAAGATGACTCCAAATTATTAGCCTTAGCAGCTAGAAGAATGAAGTTGCCATTCTCTGGGATGAGAAGGCCTGCAGGGGCAGCAGGATGGGGACAATGGAGGCGTGAGGCTCCCCCACCTCTCACAGTGTGAATGAGCACGAGTCTGATGCAAGCCCAGGTCTGCGGCTCCAAAGCCCACTGCTCTTCCACTCCTGCCAGCCCCAGAGAAAGGCAGAGCAAGAGGGATCCTATCCCTGCCCTCCTCTGCCTTTGCCCCAGCCAGCATATTCTGGAGAAATCATACCTTCAGACTTTGGATTGTTGTTAGATTTTTTACTGTTGCATCCTGGGAGCTGACTTTACCTTCAAAGATCCATCCATTTAACAAACAAGCATTATCACTTGTCATTAGTCTTAGCCCATAAGATTTCCCAAATTATTGACCTGGAGGGCCTCCTCTCACAGATGCCCCATTCTATGAAAGATTTAGACCAAGCAATGGGTTTTGGTCATCTACTGTCATGTAGCAAACCACTGTAAAATTTTGTGGTTTAAACAACAAATGTTTCAGCTGCTCACAACTCTGAGGGTCAGGAATCTGGGCAGGGCTCAGCTAGGATGCTCTCCTTCACGTCATGTCAGCTAGGATCTCCTATGAGGTTGCAGTCAGGGCTGGCTTAACAGGCACGAGACCTATGTGGCTCTCCTGTTGCTGTCTTGAAATTCTTGATAATTTTTGAACTATGGAACCTATGTTTTCATTTTACACCGGGCTCCACAAATTACGTAGCTGGTCTGCGTCACAATCAGATGGTGGCTGGGACTGGAACAGTCAGGATGGCTTTATTCACAAATACAGGGTCCTGGCAGGGTTGGCTGGGAGGCTGGGGCCTTTCTCATCCTCTCCGCCTGGCTAAGGTTTCTTCACAAGAGTGAACATCCCACAGGGCAAAGGGGAAACTTCAGATCATAAGACCCAGTCTCAGAGGTTAATCTTTCTCCACATTCTGTTTAGAGCTAGCCCAGATCCAAGAACAGGGCATGGGGAAACGGCAAGGCCTCTTTGCAACAGAGCATGTGGGAAGAAAGGTATTATTACAGCCATCATGGAAACATAACCCTGCCACACAATATTTACGTCCTATCTGCCCACCAGGCCCAAGTTTTCAAGAGGACAAAAGAAGGGTGTGCCTGCTACTTTTGCTTCTGCCCTCGCCCTGACTCTGTCATACTCCCCAGCTAAAACTAGTCGAATTGCTTTGTCACAGGTCGGGGCAGGGATCGGCCTTGTCTACGTAGACCCTGAGAATGACTGGAGGACTGGCCCTGGCCAGAGAGGCTGTGAGGTTGTTGGTCACTTTAACAGGAAAGGTGGTGGGAAAGGGTGGGCTAGGTGAGGGGGCATAGAAATCTTGGGGACGTGGCTCTATCTCCCGCCCCAGTGAGCAGTGAGGATGATTGGAATGAGGCTTCTAAAGCAGGTATAGAGTTTGGCTACTCAAAGTACGTTTCCCCAGACCAGCACTAGCATTACCTAGGCGTGTGCTAGAAATGCAGACTCTGGGGATCCCACTCAGAACTACTGAGTCAGGATTTACAGTTGAACCCGATCCTGAGGTGATCTGTCTGCCTGTTAAGGGCTGAGAAGTGGGCAGATCTAGAACAGTGGTTCTTGCCTTGGTCGTACAGTGGAATCACCTGGGAAGGTTTTACAGCTCCCAGAGCCACATCCCAGACCAACTAAATTAGCATCTCAGAGTGAGGACCCCAACACTACAATACTTGGACCCTCACTAGGCAGTTTCCCTGGTGAGTGAGGACTCCTCATTGGACAAACCTCACTAGGCTCTTCTCTGGAAAGCAGGAAGCCAGAGCTCAGCTTCCAGTGGGGTCCGACCCTCCCCTCTCCTCATCAGCAGCTTGTAGACGTTGATTTTCCCAGGTTATTATCTGGAGCCTGGAAGCCCTGAGTTGGGCCCACAATCCCTCTTCCCATGCCCACCCCTATGTTTGAAGCCGTGACTCCCAGGGACAGCTCTCCATGTAAGTGTGAACAGCAAACAAATCGGCCTGGACACAAACACGGGCACTTCCTAACAGGATCCTCAGTTTGGTGCTGAACAAACAGGCAGCCTGAGCCCTCACTCTACTCCTAGACCCCCAGCTGGCAGCAAGGCCTAGCTTCTGCACCTGGCCTGGGTAATGAGCGTTCCCATGACTTCCAGCACCCCTCCCCACACCGGTTCTCTCCCAGCCTGCCCTCCAGTCCCTGGACTCAACCTCCCTAGACTTAGTAGGTAGTGGCAAAGCTTGGTGACAACCCCAGAAACCTGCTTGTGGAGGAGCCTTAAAAAGGTTACAGCGCTGAGGGAAGGTCTGGCCTGGTATGCAGGGCCTGTGACGAGCCTGTCCCCTTCCCACTGACCAACACTACCTGTCATTCATCTACCTATAAGATACACGCCCACACCTCACCATCATCACCACCAGCATCACCTCTATTGTTCTCTCTCTGAGCGCAGAAACCTCCTTCTAGGGTTCTCCCCTCTCCAACTCCATCTGCTTACAAGACTCTTGGAAAGATCGCATACATCACAACCCACCTCTTTTTGTGGATTTTTATTTCAACCATGCCCCTGAGCTTTGGGACCCTCAGAGCACGTTCAAATGTTGATGATGCAGACGGAGGCTGAAGCGAGAGAGGCAGTGACTTTTTCAAAAGAACCAAGGCATTTCAAGTTTGCCTCTTGAACTGGTGTTGGAAGTTCAGCCAGTTATGAGGAGTTAAGACTAGTTAGTTCTCGAAAGGATTGACTCTGTCACACGCACACTCCTCTCTCACAACTCCATCCCCCATTCACCCTCATAGGAAAAAAAAATACCCCTTCCTCCTCTACGAGCTGTGAGCACACAGGAGAAAACAATTCAATTAAATGCAATTTCAACCATTGAAGTGGACACTCCCGTGGAATTTAGAGTCAGTCGGGACTGGGTTACAACTCTGACAGTTCACTAGCTCTAAAACAAATCACTTAGTCCTCCAAGACCCAGAATGGCATAACAGCCTGATTCTGGGAATCGGCAAGATGCAGAAATACTTCCCCTGCACAGTAGTATAATGAGGGTTCGGCAGAGGACCATTCCTCTTTCTTGTCCCTTTCTTCATACGGGAGGAATAAGGGAGAAGCACAATGAAATTCAGGAAATAACGCCTGTTCCTGCTGTGCACTGGGCCCTGCGGTCTTCATGGCTGGTGAATACAACAATAAGCGCAGTGCGGACCTGAGTTTGGGTTATCACAGGGGCATGGCATGGAGTGAGCTGGAGGCTCAGAGCCCTTGACTGAGTTTTGCCTTTTGGGCAAATCACTCCCCACTCAGTTGGACCTCAATGTCCTTCCTTTTCTGGACAACAAAGGGCTTTGACCTTTTGCTCCCAGGGTCCCAGCCAGCTCTGAAGTACTCTGAGTGGGGAGAAAACAGACTAGCCTCCCTGCACAAGGGTTGTTTGCCCTGGCCCTCGTCCTTGGTCTCTGAGCCTCCCTTCTTTCCTCTGCCCTTGCCCATCCCTAGCGCTGGGAGGCCCAGTGGGTCCACAGCCGAGCCCTTCTCTCTTCTCTCTCGGCATTTCCTTCTGCGTAACCTCGCCCACTCCTTGTCTTCCTAGGTTTTCCTCTCTTTGGAGGTATCTGCCGAGAAGAAGCCTCCTCCAAAGAGCCTTCCTGGACTTTGAAGTTATAACTAATCTCTGTCCTCCCTATTCCCATAGAAATGGCCCCTTTAGTTTGACAGTTGTGTTCCTTAGTTGTGGATGAGTCTCTCTGCCCCTCCCTCCCCCACCGTGAGACTGTGAGTGCCCCGTGGGGGAGAAACTGCCCTTCATTCCTTTGTACTCCCCATAAACCCAGCACATAACGTAAGCCTCAAACAAAGGGCTGTTTGCTGACTTCAGTCTAATTGACGAGCACAGAATTTCAGAGAAAGTCTTAAAAGCAGCACACATAAGAAAAAGGTCAGAAACAGTAGGTAACTGCAAAGTGCGATATTTGTTAGCATATCCAGTGCCACCTCTGTGTCACCGTGCATTCCAGGGAGGGAGGAACAAACAGCCTTGTTTGCTCTTGGCCTGTCAGGTGCAGGGGACTCGGGAGGGGCAGAGGAGTGAAGGAGCAGGTGTGTGGGCGCTGAGACAGCCGGGCAGAGGGAGGGGTGTGGGGCTTCCCACAAGGTAGCCCCCAGGCCCTCTCAATCCCAAGGCTGGGCTTCACTCAAGGCCTCATGTGTGGGGGCCCTCCATGCCAGTTCTGAAGACCTGCATCTTCCCCAGTTAGCATATTTCTTCTGAATGAAAAAAACCTCCCTTTGCAAAGATGAAAGAAAAAGCGATGGAGAGAGACCCTGTAATAGAGTGAAAAAGGAAGAAAGGGAGCAGGATTCACAAGGGTGTTGGGAGACAGGGCAGCACAGGGGCCCCCGATACACCTTCCCCAACTTGCTAGGTCCCATTACCTAGGGATCCTGAATAGGGCTCAAAATGTTCATGTCCATAGCCATGCTTCTCCCCTCCGTTGTAAGTCAGTGCCAGTGAAGTAAAGGCTTTAGCTGACCAAGCATTGGCTTGAACGTAACAGTCAGAGTGAGACTGGGGGTTGTTTGTAAGGGCCCTGGAGAACCTGGGGAAAGAATATGAGTTAGGGCTTCATATTCCCAGTCAAGGCCTAGGTAAGGTACCTGAACGTTTCTATGGCTGTATTGTGGGACACATTATGTCCCCGACCTCACAGGCCTCTTTCATTGAAATTAAGTGGTTGTTTGAAAAGGACCATGGAAGTTAGGATAAAGACATATGTAGGCAGATTCCAGTGAATCTGGACTTATGGGTTTTCACCCTTCCATGTGTTTTCATTTCTATTCATCTCTAAGTATTTTCTATTTTTCCTTGTGCTTTCTTCTTTAATTTATTTGTTGTTTAAAAGTGTGATATTTAAGCCCTGGCTGGTGTGGCTCAGTGGTTTGAGTGCCGGCCTGTGAACCAAAGGGTCGCTGGTTCAATTCCCAGTTGGGGCACATGCCTGGGTTGCAGGCCAGGTCCCCAGTGGGGGTGTGCGAGAGGCACCCACACACTGATGTTTCTCTCCCTCTCTTTCTCCTTCCCTTCCCTTCTCTCTAAAAATAAATAACATCTTTTTAAAAAATTGTGATGTTTAATTTCCACAATTTTGTGAATTTCCCAGTTTTCCTTTTTAAAATTGATTTCTAATTTCATCCTGTTAAGGTTAGAGAACATACTTTGTATGTCTATGTTTTAAAATCTACTGAGACTTAATTTGGGCCTAATTAGAGTCTATCCTGGAAATTGTCCCACGTGCACTTCAGAAGACTGTGTTTCTGTTGCTGTTGGGTGGAGTGTTCTCTATATGTCGGACTAGTTAGTTTATTGTGTTATTTAAGTCCTCTATTTTCTTACTTATTTTTCTTTCTGGTTGTTCTATTCAGTATAGTGAGTGGGGTTTTGAGGTCTGCAAGTATTATTGTTGAACTGCCAATTTCTCCCATCAATTCTGTCAATTTTTGCTTCATGTATTTTGATGGTCTGTCACTAGGTTTATTCACTTAGAGTAAATAAGCCACTCATTCAAAGTCACTGATATGTTCAGGATCAAAGCTGAGAAGTGAAGTCACGTTTGTCCAACTCCAAAATCCACAATTCTGTCACCGGGTTCCACCGTCCACCAACAGCATGAACTGTTTGTTGTCTTTGTGGGCCCCAAAAGGTGGGTCCCCATCCCCTCTTCACAAGGCATGCTGTTGGCTAGTTTGTTCCTGGGGGCTGCGCAGCCCCACCTGCTCTGGGGAAAAGCTCCTCAAAAAGAAACATGTTAAGAAACAAAGTGGTGTGTGTGTAGGATTCAGGAGTTGTGGGGCTGGGGGCTGGGGGCTGGGGGCGGGTCTCTAGAACTGTTACCCAATCGCCCAGCTCCCACTGCGTCTGATCTTAGGTAAGCAAGAATCCCTCTTTCCAGTTTGCGTCCCACCCACGCCGCTTCCCCAGGGCTCTCCTGTGGCTGTTCAATCATCTCTGACCCAGCAGCCCCTGGCCTGACCTAGGACCCATGGGGCACTAGCCCATCATTTCAACCACAGACTCGAGGTCCAGGCTGCCTGCCGGGGGTGGGGTGGGGTGAGGGGAGGGGCTGCTCAGAAGGCGGAGCCAGTATTTGCTGAAGTCAGAGGTGGGTGGGGCAGGCAGCTGCCCACCCACCAAGGTTCCTCCGGCCCCCACTTGGCAGAACCGAAGAGGAATGTTTGTGTCCGAGTTGACACCTATCGACAATGACCGGGAATTGCCTTGCACCTGACTGCGCAGTTTCAATGCTAGGAATTGATTTGCGGAGACAGAGTGCAATGGCCACGCTGGCAGTCAGGAACCCCTCTGAGCCCACAGCTGCAGCGTAGTGCTCGCCCGCACGGGTCAAGTGGGGACGCTTTGTGTGTGTTACTCCTAATCTGCACAGCAGCTTCATGAAGTAGCTGCTCTTAGCACTATTTTACAGGTGAGGAAACACAAACAGTAACTTGCCACGTAACCAAGAACAACAGCTACTAAGTACTGGTTATATCCATCTGTGAAACAGGGACAGAATGCCTGCCCGTCAACCTACATAAGGCGAGGAGTTTTGTAGGCCGTCAACTCCCTGTATGGACAGAAAGTCGGCATTAAAGTCTGGAACCGTTACAGTTCGTCCCCTTCCACCTACGTGGATATAGGAGAGCCCTTTCCAGTGGAGCCCAGGGAATGTGGGTACAGGCGGTTCCAAAAGAAGTTGGTAAACAACAGTATCAGCAGACAGGGAAAATGGTTGGGGGGACAGAGTGGGAAATTTACTTTTCACTGTACTTATAAACAAGATATTTAAATGCAATGAAAAAATTTAAACGTCTGTGCAATCACAGGTCAATCTGACTGGGGCTTCTGCTTCAAAGGCGCCCAGGGGCGGGTGGCTCGCCCAAGAGCACCGTGGAGCTACAACGTGCCTCCCTCCCACGGCAGCAGGGTGGGCATTTTCAAACGAGGAAGAACGGAGGGAGCGTGCTCCTTGGCGCTGGGCTTCCCTTGACTCTCCCAGGACGGGCGTCCTGATCGCACAGGCTTTGGAGGGTGGGGGCTCCGCAGTTCACGGGAGGCCGGGCCAGGGTCGCAGATAGAAAAGGCCGTCTGCCCCGCCCTGTCCCGCCCCACCAATTTAAGAGCCCTTGCCGACGGCTGGGCTGGTCCTGGCCAGCAATCAGTCCCCCTTTTGCAGAGTGTTCTCACTCGCCTCTCGCCCTCCCCTCCTAGCATCGGTCCCGGCTAGGGCCGCGCCATGCCCAGCCTGGTGAGCGACCAGATAGAGCCTCCGCGCTCAGGCTGCTCTCCCGCACCTGGGTCCCCCGCGCTTCAGCGCCGCTCTGCGGACCTTGGCAGGTTCCGTGCTCCTGCATACCTCGAGTCCTCCTTCTCCATTGAGGCCATCCTGGCTAGGCCCAAGCCCTGCGCGCCCGCTGCCTCCCCGCTGTCCGTCTCCGCCTGCACCACCTCGGGTATCTGGACGACTCCCTCCAGGTCTCTGGCCTCGGTTCTGCCTTGGGCGTGCACGGGAACATTGCTGCCCGCCTACTTGAGCGTGGGGCTCTACCAGCCGCTCCCACAGCCTCCTGCGCTGGAGCTGCGCTTGGCTCACCTCTGCGGCCTCCAGGGCCTCGGCGTCACAGGTATGAGGTGAGGGCCAGAGCGTCCAGGGAAGCAGGCAGGGCAGCTGAAGAGCGGAGACCACGATAGTAGGCACAGGATAGAGAAGTCCCTGAGTTTGAGAACCACACACGGTTGCAGTGGGAATTGGCCCTATGACCCTTGACCTTGCAGCTGAAACTGAGGCCCAGAGAGAAGGATTCGCTGAGAACAGCGCCTGGTGCCAGACCTCCCCTGCAGGCTAGGGAGGTGGGAGAAGGCGTGTGTGTGTGAGGACGGGTGCAGAGCGAGAAATGCGGGTGGGCCAGAGCGGGGCTCGGAAGCCTACTAGGGCCAGCGCTGGGGCTGGGGCTGCGGCTCTGCGTCCTTGATTAGGGATTTGAGAGTCCTTTGCTCCCTCCACATCCCCCTTCAGATGACGTCCTGTGGCGCAGACTGTTCCCCAAAGCTGCTCTGAAAGTGAACCTATAGCCATGTCTTAGCCAGGAGAAGCAGATGCGGCAGGTGGTGCTGTTCAGAGGGAGCTGCTGGGAGCTGGCCAATCCCCAGGCCCCTAAGCGGCCACTGCTCCTGTCTGTGTGCGCTCATCTCCACGCTCAGCGGCTCTGAGCCTGCTTGCTTATGGTGCTCTTAGAATGGCACCTTAGGGCTCTGGAGCGCCCACGCTTAAATTCCGAGGAGAATTTCACTGTTGAGGTAAATTTCTCCTCTAACATCAACATCCACCTATAAGAGTTTTTGCTATTTTTGGTTCTCTGGTTCATGCTTCCCCATGTCTCCCTGAGGAAAACCAGCAAAGTTAGTGCAAGCCTTATCAGCCCACACCAAGGTCACTGTAACACAATCTTACCTGACTTCTGCTCCCTGCACTTCCCCCATCTTGTGTTTCCTCAACCCCTTGCACCTGGGTATTCCTCCCGGACACGCTGGAGTGGCGACCTGGTTCCCCGACCCCATCCAAATCCATGCCACTGAAGCTGGGGGCCACGGCCATCCCCCCAAGCCATATTTTCCCAACCTCCCCGCAGGTCTGAGGTCTGAATTGCAGTTAACTACTTTATATTAAAGTAGTGTCATTTTTCAAGTTAGTTTTTGTTTAGGTATTACATTCACACAGTTCAAATGTCAGAATGTTTACTAAGATAGATGGAGTGGCTGAACGCCAGTTGCCTAGTCCCCCCGCGCCACGAGCAACCAATGAGACCAGTTTGCCTTCCCTTCCCCTTCCTCCCTTCCCTCCTTCCTTCCTTCCTTCCTTCCTTCCTTCCTTCCTTCCTTCCTTCCTTCCTTCCTTCCTTCTTTCCTTCCTTCCTTCCTTCCTCTCTCCCTTTTTCTTTCTCTCTTTCTTTCATCTTCACCCAAGGATATTTTTATTGATTTTGTTTTAGAAAGAGAGAAAAGGAGAGGGATAGAGGTGTCATCGATGTGAGAGAGAAACACTGGTTGTTTGCCTCCCATAGGTGCCCCAAACCGGGATCAAACCTGCAACCTAGGTATGTGTCCTGACTGAGAATTGAACCCACAACCGTTCGGTGTGAGGGATGATGCTCCAACCAACTGAGCCACCATGTCAAGGCACAGCAGTTTCTGTCTTCTTCCAGAAGCATTTTATACATATTTAATTCCTGAACACACACACGTTTCCCCCCATACTAGACACACTGCTCTGCACCTCACTTTCTTCGCTTGACCATATGGCTCGGAGATTTTTCCATATCGACCCATAGAGCTTCTTTACATCTCAGAGTGGTCCATTGTAAGAATGTACCATAATTTATTTAATCAGGCCCCATTGATTTCTTCTCATCTCTTGCTATTATGCTAATGCTTATGGTAAGCCTGGCGGGCCCAGTGGTTGGTATCCTGGGCAGCCACTGCCCTGGCCTCACCCTCCTCACTGGAGCAGTTGGTCTGCCAGCCCTGGAGCCTCCCCAAGGCTAAAGGGAGCTGAGGGGGTCTTAGCGCTGCACTTGTGTTCCTTTGTCGGGAATACTCCCCATCCTGTTGGCCCAAAGGCTCATGTTCTCATTCCTTTCTAGTTACAACTTAGGTACTGGCCCCTGGTGGATGAATCTTCATCTCCATGGGCCTACATCTCTGTGAGCTGAATAGCACCTTTGTACGCTGGAGAAAAAGGCACCCCTTCTTTCAGGCAGACACAGAACCTTGTCCGGGGCAACACTTGATCTGTGGAGAGTGGGCAGAATTTCAGACTCCACTTACCCTCTCAGCTGGGTACCCGTGTGCAGGACACAAGCTGTACGTAGTGGCCCTGTTCAAATGTCAGCTCAGTGAGGTGGCTCCTCTTTCTACAGATGTAAACTATCCCCCTCCCCCTGCAAATATACATACATGCTCACCTCTCCTGTCCTGGTTTATTCTTCTCATTAGCACTAATCACTGTCTGACATACTCAATATTTTATTTACCTTTTCTACTGTTATACAGGGATTTTCTGTTTTGTCCTGGAACCATGCCCAGCACATATTAGCCATTCAAAAGTTATATGTTTAATGAATGAAAAGGGGGAGCCCTTGAGGATCCCTTCTCTGCCCATCCCGTGGGGTTTCCTAAGGCAGCCAAGGGGTGGCGGGCGAGGAGAGATGGAGGTTTGGCGATTCCTCTTTGGGCCAGAGCTTAAGCCACTGAGCCGGAGAGCAGTGGAGGCAGAAGGAGTCTCACCGCATTGGCTCTTCCGTCTCCCTTGTTCATGTTCGGTCATTTCTGCGCAGTCTCTTCCCACTATGCCTCTTGCTGTGTTAATGGCCCACGGCAAGGCAGGACAGTGGAGCTGCGAGCTTGTTCTGTCTCCTCCAAGATGGGCGGGTAGGTGGGTGCTGGCTAACCTCCCCTCCTGCTGGTTGCTCTATAGGTTTGGAGCTGGCTCACTGCCCAGGCCACTGGAGCCCCCCAGACTGGGCCCCAGCCAAGGACCTTCAGGACACTGAGAGACCCCAAAAGAGGGTTCGAACTATGTTTAACTTGGAGCAGCTGGAAGAGTTGGAGAAAGTGTTTGCCACACAACACAACCTAGTAGGGAAGAAGAGAGCCCAGCTGGCAGCCCGGCTCAACCTTACAGAGAACCAGGTAGGAGAGGGGACTTCTGTGGGGCCTGGGGACAGACACCACTTTCCAGAAGGCCCTGGGTGGCACTTGGGAGGAAAACATAGCCTTTCTTCCTCTGTGCCAGGAAGCAGGGGGAGAGTAATTATTGGCACACTCCCTGCATGAATGAGCAAAAGAGTCCCATTTGAAATTACATTATGGGAACAACACGTGACTTTAATCTAGAACTTTATACCTCCATGCTAAACAAGGAGCTGACAGTGAAATGAAGTAGGCATTCAAAGAACTAAATATTTAAAATAACACAAACTTCTTAAGAACTGGCTACATTCATTGTCTCCACACCCTCACTTCCCATCTATTCCTTAACTCATTCCAATGTAAATCCTCTCCCCACCAGCCCTCAGAACTTCTCATCAGGGTCCCCCATGACCTCTGGGTCGCCCAAGTCAGTAGATGCTTTCCTTTCTGATCTTACTCCTCCACCAAGTACAGTCGGCTGCTCCTGTTCTAATCGAAAGACACTCTTCTCTTGGTTTCCAGACAGCACACTCTCCTGGTTTTCCTCAGTTCTCTGCCACTTCGTCTGTTGCCTTTGTCTGCTATTATTCTCTTTGTGACTTCCAAGTGTTCTCCCCAGTGACTTCATTTATCCCCGTGGTTTTAAATGCCGTCTATAAGCCAATGACTCCTAAATGTTTATCTTAGCCCTGCTTTCCTGATTCATACCTCTAACTACCTTCTTGAGGTCTCCATTTGGATGTCTTATGGGTAGGCATTTCAAACTTAACAAGTCTAAACCTCAATTCTTGACTATTTTTCCTCCCCAGATCTGGCCCTTTCCCCACATATGGTCCCACCATCCAACCAGCTGCTCATAGCACCTAGTTATCCTGCATTTCCCCCTTTCTCCCACTTCCAACCCATCAGCAAGCCTGTCAACGCCACCTCGGAAATGCAGCTGGAATGGCTTCATTTCTCTCCATTGCCCCAGTCCGTATTGGCCCCAGCTCTTGCTAGGTCACTGCAAGAGCCTCCCCACTGTCTCCATGCATCGCCCTTCATCTATTCCTCACACGGCAGCCGACGTGCCACTCACTTAACACAGCAACTTTCAGGCGGTGGGCCACACTAGTTTTTATAACGTGCAATACCTGACTATTTCGTTGGGGCACTGGTCTCTTTTTCCTTTGATTGTCAAATTAAGAGGTGACAATAGCTAACACAACAGCCATCTGATGTAAATGAATCAAAATTATACCTATTTTTTGGTCAGAGTGGCAAAAAATACATATTTTTTGGTGTGACCCAGGATTTTAGTAGTTAGTCTATGTGTGCCATGAGATGAAAAAGGTTGAAGATTGCTGACTGACCCATGGCTGGTTAGCTCAGTGGATTGAGTGCAGTCCTGGTTTGATTCCCAGTCACTGGTTTGATTCCCAGTCAGGGCACATGCCTAGGTTGCAGGCCGGGTCCCCAGTTGGGATCGTGCAAAAGGCAACCATACATTGATGTTTCTCCCTCTCTTTCCCCTTCCCTCCCCCATCTCTCTAAAAAAAAAAAAAAAATTGCTGACTTAACATGTAAATAGAACTGTGCCATATTCCACTTAAAAGCCTTGGGGTTGACACTCCTTGCCCCCGGCCTTCATGGTCCTAGGCAAGCTGCCCCCGCCCCCCAACCATTTCCGCTTTCTCTTCCTCCACTTTCCCCTCTCACTGTCTGTCATGCCAGTGGTGCTCTCCTTCTCTCTGGTCCTCAAACACTCCAAGCTTGGTTCTACCTCAGAGCCTTCTTACAGGTCCTACCCTGCACTGGCCTGCTTTTCTCTGTCCCCACCAGGCTGGCCTCTCGTCCTCTGAGCCTTGACTTCAGTGCTGGTTCCTCAAATCCCTGTTTGTGCCCTCATTTGTGTTTATATATTTGTGTGTTTTCACGCTTGTTATTAGTCTCTCTCCACTAGACTGTGAGCTTCCTGAAGGCAGGGGCCACCTCGCTATTGCTCATCATCGTATCACCATCATCTAGGGTAGCACCTAGCACGTTAAGAGGAACTCCATCAATACTTATTGGATGAATAGATGAAGGAATGGCAACTGGAGTTATAGGGAAGGATGTTTTGGAGGCAATGCTTCCTTTAGAAGGAAGCGCAAATACTGGCTAGGGTGGAGTGGGTACTGTGGGAGTGGGAGAAGCAGTGGGAACCGCTGGCCACATTCTGATCTCTGCCCCCTGCCTCCACTTATAGGTGAGGGTGTGGTTCCAAAACCGCAGGGTCAAGCATCAGAAGCAGCAAAGGCTAAAACCACCGGCTGCGTCTGCCATGGCTGCCTCCTCAGATGAGCCCTCCAGCAGCTCTGACACCATCATCCAGAGAGAAGACGCCGAGTCAGGAGTGAGCAGCTGAGGACTGCAATGCAGGCTCAAGCTAGGCAGTCTGGCTAGCTCTTCCTGGGCACGCCCACTGCACCTCCCTGCTCCACATCTTAACACAGAGCCACATCGAGGTCAAAGAGCACCAGAGGAATCTGTACTGTTGAGAACTTTTCAATATTGACTCTTGGCAGCTGCAATCATGTAATGGGCAGGAGCGCAGCCTCTGGCTTTCAGCTATGACCTTGGCCAGATTACTGAACTTGTGAGCCCTTTTTCTTCACCTGTATAATGAGTGTGTTGGTAAGTTAGATCTCCCAGGATTAAGATAATGTCTGTAAAGCACTTACAGTGTGCCAGGCCCAGTGCTAAGTGTGGGTCAACTGTTAAAGCTTACAGGCCCCCTTTGCCTGGGGAAAGTGGTGTCTGTACCAGCCCTGGGTTCTCCGGGGATTAATCTTTTCCTGGCTTGGCTATGGAGGAGAGAGGGCTGTTTGTTTTGTTTTAATTTTTTTCTATTTTTATTTTTTACTTCTCACCTGAGGATATGTTTATTGATTTTAGAGAGAAAGGAGGGGGGAGAGAGAGAGAAAGAAACATAGATGTGAGAGAGAAACATCAATCAGCTGCCTCCTGTATGCGCTCCAACTGGGGACCAAACCCAAAACCTAAGTATGTGCCCTGATGGGGGATCAAACCTGCAATCTTTTAGTGTATGGGATGATGCTCCAATTAACTGAGCCCCTTGGCGAGGGTAAAGGGGCCTCTTTGAATCAATGTCTGGACATAGACGACTCTTCCCAAAGAGATGGTAGAGTTGACAGCAAAAAGGAGGGAAAGGTAGAACATTTTCTCCCAGGGGTCCCCAAAGTTTTCGTGTTTTGTCTGAATTGTTACCACTCTCAAAAGGAGCTCAGGCCCAGCTGCCTCCTTAAAGCAGGCATGCTACCCTGACCACCATCTTTCTCTCTACCTACCCACCTTGACGTCCCATCCCCATCTTTATATAGAATAGGGAAGATTTGACTCTGCCTTTGCCAAGGCTGGCATTTTATTATAAACTCTGGTGTATTTTCACGGGACAGTTATTATTTTACCCCTCTTCACAACTCAGACTCATGGTTCCATTTCCTTCCCAGGAATCTGCTTCGTTTATCTCTAAGAAGCCTAACTGATAGCCTACTCCAGTGAGGACAGCCACCAGCATTTCCAGGGCTGATTTCTCTAGCACTCCACATTCCTGGGTGGTCCTCTGTTGAGGATATTTCTTTACACTCTAGAAGGGCTTCTGGTTACTGAGGTGAAGGGGTGGAAGGAGGCCTGCCCTGCCACCTGGTGGTGGAAGAGGGCACTGTCCCCGCTGCTCTATAGCAGGGTTGTCCAACCTTTTGGCTTCTCTGGGACACACTGAAAGAAAAGTTGTCTTGGGCCACATATTAAATACACAAACACTAACAAAAACTAATGAGCAGAAAAAAAGATGTTAAGTAAAGTTACGATTTTGTGTTGGGCCGCATTCATAGCCACCCTGGACCTTGGGTTGGACACCCCTGCTAGAGTTTTCTGGGAGAAGAAAGGTAGGGAGTAGAGTGAACCTCCAAGAACGACCTGCTTCCCAAAGCAGTGGACATTCTCTCCTGGACACCAGACTTCAGGCCTGGAGGAGGCCAGAATCCTTCTCTGTGCCTGCCTTCAGGGAAATCCTTCCTAGTGCTGGACCCAAGGTCAACTCTATTAATCAAAGAACCCAGCTAGATCTCATCTGCCTCTTCCAGGAACAATTGCCTCATTTTTTTTTAAAGTATATTTTATTGATTGTGCTATTATAGTTGTCCCATTTTTAAAAAAAAATCAACATTTACTTACCTATTCAGCAGTTGCTGGACTCTGCCCAATTCCCAAATGTCACCATGAGACCATGGCAGAAGCAGACCCAGTTCCCTTTTCAAGAGCACAGAATCAATTGGAAGACAAGCAGACAAGGCATGGCTGTGGGGACACATGTTATAGGTCAGTGGTTTGCAGCTCTTGGGGGGAGTCCTGAATGAGAAAACGGCCCCTCTTTTGTTGTCAGGTCAGTGTGCATATGTACACTCACTTCTGCATACAATTTTAGAGAACCCCAGACTTGAGGTCCACTACGGATCCCTCCCCACCCCTGCTCCTCACTCTGGCTACAAAGTCCCTAAGCTCCTGAAGAGTCTGAGGCAGGATAAGTCCGACGTGATCATTTGTAGGACTGTCTGCCCCGCTGACAGAGGGCCCACGGAGAAGGGAAATCTTGTGCCAGACTTTGAGACATAAACTAGTCCGTCCCTTCAGGATGAGGGTCAGAGAGGCTAGGACTAACTGCCCGCTGCTGTCCTACTCCTTGGCGGGGTCCAAAAATGGCTTTACTCAAGACAGGCCAGTGAATGGACAGAGTAAACAACAGACACACAGCCGTGAACTCAGACACAAATGCACACAGCGAAATGATACAGGCACACCAGCTCTGATACAGGTACACAGTGGCCATGAAGACAGAGACAGACGCAAAACCGCACAGATGTAAAAGCACAAAGGCAGGCCCAATATACCTAAACATAGACCAAAGGCACCCAAACTCCTATTCGCGAAGGCGTAAACTCCAGCAGCCAACGGGACACTCACGCAAGGGGCGGGGGCAAAAGGGGCGGGGCCTCCAGGTCGGGTCGAGGTCAAGGGTCAGAAGGCGAGGCGCGCCCAAGATGGCGGCCTCCATGTGCGACGTGTTCTCCTTCTGCGTGGGCGTGGCAGGCCGGGCTCGGGTCCCCGTAGAAGTCCGCTTCGTGAGCAGCTGCAAGGTGAGGCTGGAGAAGGTCCCCCACGCCATCCAGTCTTGGAGATAGCCCTGTGGGACCTCATGCCCGGAGCCTAGAGGCTGCGACGCTGCGGCCCAGCCCCTGCTCGCAACCAGGGGATTCTGTCTGTCCCTGCGCACAGGCTTCCGGGGTGGTCACGCCGTGTACTGGGGCCTTCAGAGTCTCGGTGTGCGCCCCCTTTCCACGGAACCGGGCCCGCCCGCCGGCGGCTATAATGCGGCTGCGTCAGGCGGGGCTGCGGAACTGCGGGGGGCCCCGGGCCTCCCCGCCCAGCATGGGGGACATCTTGCTCCTGGGTCTCGAGAACGGTCGGCGGGGATGTGTTGAGCAGAGGGAGCTGAGATATTAAAAAGCGTGGATCCTCAGGGAACTTTCTGAGTGAGATTTGGGTGGGGATGAGGAAGGGCCTGGGAGTGCTAAGGAATTTGGACCGGAGCCTGAAGCCCGTGGGAGCATTTGAAGGGTTTGAGCAAAAGAGTGATGCTTTTGTCGTTTTATTGTTTTTTTAAAGTTTGTTATAGAAAAAAAAGGAAAATGCATGTAAAGGAAGAAGGTAAAAATCACAATCTTATTTTTGTGCTAATATGTGTATATTAAAATAGCATTTTTTGAAACTTTTTGATGTAGCAGTAAATCTTTCTATATCGGTAAACCTGTTACTGTGTATTCATTTTTAAGAGCTAAGTAATAGTTTTAGTTTATTTCATGAGAGGGCCACAGTTCTCTCAACCAAACACTTATTTATGGGCCATTATGTTGTATCTTATTTTTAACCTTGAGGTCAAAGGTCTGGAAGTTCACTTTCTGTGCACATACCCTTTTGTTCTCTCCAGCACTGAGTATTTTCTTTCCTAAGTTATCTTTGCCAGTTGATATGTGCAAAATGGTATTGCTTGTTCTCATTTACATTTCTTTGTTTACTTGGGAGGTTGATAATATATCCTGTGTAGGGGCTTTGTGTATCCATAGCCCTTGCCCAGGATACCAGCCTTCTAGTCATCCGTCTTCTGCTGTCAGCATGTTGGTACGATCCAGATGCCCCGCCCAACTTCCAGATGCCCCGCCCAACTTCCATTGTCCTCTTTCCACCCAGGGAACCCCTGGAGCACTCCTCTCCTTCCATGGAAAGTCAACTGTCCTGTATCCTTGGCTTCCTTGGCTGCCCACATCCCCATCTCCACCCCAGGACCTCTAATACTCTTGATTGGCTTACAGTTTGATGTCATCTCAGTTGCTTCACTCCTGGCATGCCGGAATTTCCCCTTTACCGTGACCGAATCCCCTGTCTTGAAGACCCCTTCCGTCTTCACTTTCTCCCTCTCACCTCATTATGTCAGACACTCTGCTAGCCCAGTTGTCTTGTCCCAGCCTGCTATCCAAACCCCAGCTCTGGAAGAATGAGCTGGCCACCCTCTCCATGATTACACTGATTTGCTGGAGAAAACCACATACCCACCCAGACTTAGTGACAAGATAGATTACCATGGGCTCTTTGCATCTATATTCATCAGATGAGGTTGGCTTGTGATTTTTATTTTGTGTAGTTTCCCCAGACTACCGCATCAGTTATGCTTGTGTTTTAGTAACATGGAGAAGCTTTATATTTCTCTCTGTTATTGAATATTTTAAATAGTGTGAGAATTATTCTTTGGTTTGACAGAGCTGGCTCATAAAACCATATAGACTAAGGGTCTCACATGGGGTAGTTTTTACCACTTTATTGCTGCTATGGATGTTGGCAAGAATGCTTTTTAAAAATTAACCCACCGTTATGCCAGGGACGTGACCTCTCACAACAGAAACCTAACCGAATACGTGGTGCCAACCAGAACGCCGCGCTGGTGCATCAGCCAGAACACAGCACTGTTACTTGTCTGTCTAGGCTTCCTTACTTTTGAATCCGCTTTTGGTCATTTGTATTCTTTTAATGAAATCATCCATTTAAGATTTTTAAATTTACTATGTAGTCTTAAGGTTTTGTACAATCTTTTTATAAAACTTATTTTTCAAATTGGAAATATATTTTCATGGTTTGTGTCCTTTCTATTCAGGTTTAGTTCTCTCCAAGCTCCTTGGAAATATGAATTAGAGCTGGGTTTTTTTTTAACATTTTCATATGTTTTAGGGATGAGTGGTTTTATAGAGGAATAGCTCTGCTTCTTTTCACTTTGTTTTGGTTACTAAATATTTTCTGCATTTGGTCCTCATGAAAGAGATAGATATTTATTTAATATTGAGATTTAAGATTGTCAAAGAAAATGCTCATGTCTTTTTGTCCCAGAGCAGAAGGCCAGGTTTTCATTTTGCCAGATGGGGTGTCAGGGGCTGCAAGGGGAGGAGGTAGGGCTTCCAGGGAGACAACGAGTGTGCATCCGCAGCTTTGCCCAGTGGTTTGGTTCCAGCAGCCCCACTCCCGGAGCTGCTCCAAGGGTGGAGATATGTGGCTCAAAGGTTGCTTAGGGCCTGTCCTGGTCTGCACTTCCCTGCTGCTTTGACTTTGGGTGGTGCCCCTCTGGCCAGAGCTCCAGTGCTAGAAGAAAACAGGGAGCTGCCCGCGAGGCCATGTGACAGGTCATTTCACTGCTATGCTGACCATTTTTGTCTCTCCCTTTTTGTGACAGTTAGTGCTTGCAGGGGCACCAGCCCGTCTCTAAGTGAACAGTGGGAGTCAGCACCTGGTGCAGCCGTAACTTCTCTGGGTTCTAAAGCTGTCTCCTGAATCCCTTTGCACTTCTGAGTGAGGGCAATTCAGCGATTGTTTTCTCATCCTTCATCCCTTTCATGATGTGTATGGTGCTCTACACCAGTACTTTTCAAACTTTAACATGCATCTGAATCACCTGGGCATCTTGTTAAAATACAGATTCGGATTCAGCAGGCCTAGGGTGGGGCCTGGGATTCTGCATTTCTAACAGTCTCCCAGCAGATGCCCAGGCTGCCAGTCCATCCCCTTACTCTGGGCAGCAAGGAGCTGTAGCTCATGAGGCACAGTCCCCTGTGCTGTATCACTGCATCCTGGAAACTACCTGGTTGATATTATTATATTACTCATGTTTCATGTGGGCAACAGGTGCAAAGAAGTGAAGCAGTTGGCTCAACAGTCCACAGCAAGTGAGCATTAGGATTGGTGCTAGGAATAGTCATTCCTTTCAGAGAAACCCTTGAGGAGTGGTTGGGTGCCAGGTACTGTGGTAGGTGCTGCGAGCACCTGCCCGACCAGGAACGTAAGGTACATTCTCCCCCAAACTAGGCCTCCCTCTCCTATCGTGTAGGATTTCTTCGCAACCGTTAGCAGCAGCATCACTTCCAGGATCCTGGTGGGGCATGTGGGTGACTCAGAGAGGGCTGCCGTGCCGTTATCAGCTCCTGGTACAGGAGGCTCCAACCTGCTATGAGCCTTGGCCCTGCTCTGGCCATTCTAAAAATTCTCCTCTGGGTAGTCTGAGATGGCTGGTGTCCCAGGCCCTCTTCCTGAACAGGCTGAAAGAAGTGTGACTGAAGGTAGGTCAGTACTGCATTTTCAGAGGAGGCAGTTATGGGGGTGCTGACTGTGCTTCATGAACCCTCCAGTGGCAGAGGCCTCTACTGAGAGGTAGCATGTGGGAGTGAGACTGGGTGGCCCTCCAGGAGCCTTGGAACTATGTGCTCTGTCTCTTCTAATGGCCATTCTATTCCTTTGCCCTCTTAGGGAAAGGGGCTATTTGCCACACAGCTGATCCGGAAGGGGGAGACCATCTTTGTAGAACGGCCCCTGGTGGCCGCACAGTTTCTCTGGAATGCACTTTATCACTACCGAGGTGAGCACGTCTCTCCCATTCTTCATGGCTGCTGGGCCCAGCGGCCTCTGTGCAGGGGAAAGAGCTGCGCACATCCCTGCTGGTGGAAGTCTCTGGGGTGTTGGGAGGAAAGGCTGTCTTCCCTTGGAGACCGCCCCCCCTGTCTGATCTCGGCTGTTCAGGGCTGTGAGCCTGTGGGAGAGAGGCTCTTCTAAGGTGCTCCCTGGGGAGGACTGTCACTCAGTCTAGTTGCATCATATAAGGGACTGGGCATCATGCTGAAGGGCTCTGTGCCGAAGTGGAGCCCTGTGCCCAGAGGAGGCCACACTCCTCTCGGTTAAAAAAAGGCTGCACTGGGGGTTAGAAGCTGGCCACGTGCTTTTTCCCTACACATTTCGTGGGCCAGAGACAAACTGTGGAAGGAGGGTCCATTTTTTCCAGAATGTGGGAAAAGGCCAGTCTGAGGGCAGGGAGCGAGCCCCACAGACTACGTCCCGTTGAGAAGCAGGGTAAAGGAGGAAGGAGTCATGTACCTTTGAGTGCCCCTGACATTTCTTCATTCATTTCATTCTTTAATGTGTTCATTCACTCCCCAAACATTGTGAGCACCTACTATGTGCCCAGCGCTATTCTAGCCCTGGGGATACTGCTGTAAAAAGGACAGGTGTGGCCCCTGCTCTTCGAGACACACAGTCATGTCCAGCTCTCTCCCACAGCCTGCGACCACTGCCTGCGGGCACTGGAGAAGGCAGAGGAGAATGCCCAGAGGCTGACTGGGAAACCTGGCCAGGTGCTACCGCACCCTGAGCTGTGCAGTGTGCGCAAGGACCTTCACCAGAACTGTCCCCAATGCCAGGTGAGTGTCCTGGGGAAGAGTACTTGAAAAGGACTGATGGAAGAGACCTTAGCTGAAGTCCTCTTTGGGGCAACAGGAATGAGGATGGACCTGGTCATGGCCCTTGAGAGCCATAGTAGGATAAGACATTGGCAAGGCTTGGCTACTGTTCAGTTTCACCCTCCCTGTCCAGTCCCACTATCTGAGACGGGCTGGGTGGGAGCTTGCCCTCTTCCTAAGAACCTGACTGGGGCTCTCCCCTCTACCTGCTCTTTTCTCTTTTTCTTTCCCATGGTTTTATAAGCCTGGGTTAGTAGGTGTCCCCAGAGCATTGCACGCTTTCTCAGGTCACAGTACCGCTGAACTACTGCTCAGGGGCTGTTTGTGGAAGGGATGCAGTTAGAGAAGGTGAGTACCACGTGGGATATCTGTGCCTCACCCCATGGCCAGATCCTGGGGTGCTGACCTCCACCTCTCCAACAGGTGATGTACTGCAGTGCAGAATGTCGGCTGGCAGCTGCTGAGCAGTACCATCGGGTCCTGTGCACAGGCCCCTCCCAGGATGACCCCCTGCATCCCCTCAATAAGCTGCAGGAGGCATGGAGGTAGGTGGCATTTCATCTCTTCTTTCCTTTACCTCTCCTTCATTGCCTGCCTGTCTGCTTGGGCTCAACAGATGAGCCATTTTTCTTAAGTTACCATCCCCCAGATTTTACCCACCCCTCACTCTTAGGGTTAAACATAGGTCACATTACCCAGCCCCGCTGTCTTTGGTCTAAGCTGCCAGTCCCACCATCCTTGCTATTTTACACACTCCCCTAGAAAGCCCCATTGAGCCCATAAGAATGTGAAGTCCTGTCCAAGTCCTTGCCAATCACTTTCCCTTTTTGGTTATGAATGAGGTGGGTAGGAAGGATTCTTTGTAGTAGTCAGACGGGATTTCCTTGAAATCGGCTACTGGGGAAGGAATTTCTAGGCCAAACCTTTTCCTTTCTCCCCAGGAGTGTTCACTACCCCCCTGAAACTGCCAGCATCATGCTGATGGCCCGGATGGTGGCCACAGTGAAGCAGGTGAGCCCACCTGATGCTTGTAGGGATGCTGAGTCTGGCCTCATTCAGCCCTGGGCCTTGATCTCCTCCTTACCCCAGGGCCCTGGCTTGGATGCAGACTTCCACCTGGGCTCTCCAAAGAACAGCTGCTTACCACACAGATCTTAGGAGTCACTCACCATATAAGTCTGTTGGAGGAGTGGGGGCTCATCTTGCCTGTAGTCTTTGACTTCTGAGAGGACTTCCTGTGCAGCAGCAATTCACGCATCCAATTTGTAAACACCACTTTTTTTTAGAATTGTGTCTCTTAAATAAAGCAAGAGAAGCCATAATAACTCCTTCTATTAATATTGTTGCTCCTCAGCCTAGTTCTCCTGTTTTCCAGTGTGGTTGAATTGGCCGACGGAGCTCAGTTGGGGGGATGGTTGGGGCTATGCAGGGTCTGGAGCAAGTCCCTAGGGAGGGGAAGGTTCCACCTAGAAGCCCAGGTGTAGTGGTGTTTCTCTGATGGCAGGGGCTTTAGAAACAGGCTACCTGTCCCACATGGGTGACAGTGGCCGTAGGGATGCAGATGTCTGTGGGTCCATGTGTGCACGGACGTGTGAATACAACTCTGAAACTCTTGTTCGCTGCAGGCTAAGGATAAAGGTCGCTGGATCCGGCTCTTCTCTCAGTTCTGCAACAAAACGGCCAATGAGGAGGAGGCGATTGTCCACAAACTCTTGGGGGACAAATTCAAGGTTGGTCTTCTCCCACGATCCCTGCGCCCCCATAGCCTGGGATAGTCTGTGGTTTCCTGAGGGGAGCCCCACGTTTGGTCCCTTCCCAGCCAAAAAGTCCATTCAGAGGACTTTCATTCCTGCCGCTGTTTAACTTCGTGACCTAATGTGGACCTAAAACTGGGAAGTGGGGTGATGACGGAGGAAGGAGAGGTGCCCTGACACGGAAAAGCAGGACCTCATGATAGGACAGCAGTGGACAAAGTAGGTATTAATGGAAGTGGAAGGTTGGGGGTCCGCAGGATCAGGGAGCAGAGTGAAACAGGGGAAGTTCAGCTGGCAGTGCACTGAGTGCTCACTCCCAGCCAGAGAGTTGCAGACTCTCACTGAGTACAGCAGGTTTCCACGCAGGAGCCGCCTGAAGGCGGAGGCAGATGTGCGAAAGGGCATCTGGGGTGGGCCTTCCTGCACTGAATTCTGAGGCAGGGAGGGGCAGAGCCAGACTGGTCCACAGGTTGGTTAGGGAGCCTGGAGGTTGGTGGCGAGGACAGATGTTCTAAGCTAGGCTTCCTCAACCCTGCTGGTACAGGTGCTGGGAACTAGGAGTCTGGGGTTTACTGCTGTGAGCTGAAGCAGGCCGGTGGACTGCCGTGGCTCTTTGGAGATGAGGACTCTGGTCTTCCTGTGCCCCTGGGGAGAACTCAGTCTACAGAAATGGCCCTTTTCCTTCCCTCAGAAGATCTTTGGGGCCCTGCCTGGGTACAAAATGGAAGTCCTCAGACATGCAGGTCTCCCCGTTTTTCCTAAACCAGGGCCAGCTGGAACTTCTGCGGAGACTCTTCACAGAGGCCCTTTATGAGGAAGTACTTAGCCAGGTAAGTGTGAGGAGGGTGGGACCAGTGTCCTCCCCAGTTACCCCAGCCCTTTAGGAGCAACTGGGTCAGCATTGTCTACTGAGACAGCTAAGCCAGGGCTGACTCGGTCTCCTGGAGTAGGGATGGGACTGACTCACCGAAGAATTCCTGGACAGAGCTGTTTAAGGAAGAAAAGCCAGTGGCGGTAACCTGAGTGCTCATCTCCCTTTCTCCCACACAGTGGTTCACTCCAGATGGATTCCGGTCTCTCTTTGCTCTTGTTGGGACAAATGGTCAAGGAATTGGGACCAGGTTAGGAGACAGTGTTGTGGGTATATTGGACTTGTCCCTTGGGCTCTGGTGGGAAATTGACTGAGGGAGGTAGCCACAGCTCCTTTCAAGATTAGGGTGGTGCAAGGTGCAACTTTGTGGCCAGAGTGCTAGACTACAGTCGGTGATAGTGATCACTGAGCTGATGGAGTGGGCGCCTCTTGGGAGCTTTGGTCTGTTCGGGAAGATGGGGTCCCACCCTGGAGAAAGAAATGGGTTTAACTTGTTTGGAGGAGATCCCTGTGAGCTGGGCCTCCTGCTCTCCAACCATGGCTGCCTGGGACCCCCCAGCTCCCTGAGCCAGTGGGTCCATGCCTGTGATGCTCTGGAGCTGAAGCCTCAGGACCGCGAGCAGCTGGATGCCTTCATTGACCAGCTGTACAAGGACATTGAGGCAGGTTGGTGAGATGGAGATTCCCCCCAACCCCTGTCAGATGGTGGGCACGGTCTTCCCTGAAGGACCTCTGAGTTAGTGGTGGGGGCATGATCCTGCGTGCCCGTGGAAGCTTCAGATCTGTCCAAGGGACACACAGATGAAAAATGGTCCTGAGATCCACACAGAGGCTCGATCTCTGCGGGTGGGGAAGTGCTGGACAAATAAGAGTGCTGTCATTTATAGAAAGGCAAGGCTTGTGCCTCAGAGACGAAAGTTCAGGTGAAATGGTATGGATCAGATGCATTAGTGTGGTAGGAGCAAGGCAGTGAGGCAGTACCTTTCCTTAAAAAGCTAATTTTCTTTTCCCTATAAAGTAGGTAGAATAACATCTGCCTATTACTTCTTACAGCAACTGGCGAGTTTCTTAACTGTGAAGGATCAGGCCTCTTTGTGCTTCAGAGCTGCTGTGAGTCCTGGCATTGAGGAGGGGGTGGCCTCATAGTCATGGTTCATATCTTTCTGTTCGCCTCTTTTAGGCAGATGGGTTGAGTCTGGGAGTGGGGTTAGATCTGAGCTTCTTGGAGAGTCCTCTGGTCCTTTTTGGTCCATCAGTTGTTCATTCATTCATTCATTGGACTGCTGGCACCCTGATACAGGGTCTGGCAGAAGTAGTGCCTGCTTGAGTATGGTTGGTAGGGTAATAATGTGGGCATAATAATTTATAGTTTTAATTTGAACATTTCACCTAAGATGTCATATAGTGTGCTTGAGTGTGATATTGTTATGTTACAGAATTACATGCTTATGATTTTGTAATAAAAGATTTTATAATAAAACAGGGGCGTTATTTGTGCCAGACCCTGTATGTTTATGTAGAAGACCTTCCGGTGGGCCAGACCCTCTGCCTTGGTAGGGCACTGAGCTGTGACCCTCAGAGGAAGCATAGCTGTGCACCACCAGTGCCCTGTGAAACTTGGCAGGGAGTGTCGTGAGAGCCTGAGAGGCCTGCAGGATCCTGGGAGGAGGGAGCTCAGGCTAGCAGGCAGTCCCTATCTGCCGAGGAGGGGTAGAGTCAGCTCAGACTATTGTTGGTTCTAGATCCAGCCTCCTGCCCTCTGGTTTCCTCACTGCAAACACCTCTACGCCTGTTACAGGGCCACTCTACCCTCCTGAACTAGACTCTCAGAGGGCATGGCTCAGCTGTTACCAGATGTTCAGCAGCAGACAGGACTGAGTTAGTGGTTTGGCATGGGCAGCCCTTTCATAGCCCTGTCCCTCCCTTTGTGAGACACTGGGGACACAACTGAGATACACGGTGACCCATGAGGAGGAAAGCAGTGGCAGACATGGATGGTGGCAGAGGGAGTAATGTGGGTGTGCATTTGTGTCTGTGCTGTGTGGTCTTGGGGAAAGAGCACTGGATGGGGAGTTAGGAAACTTGAGTTGTAGGACCTGCGCAGCCCTAGCTGGAATCAGAAAACAAGAAAGGATGGGATCTAGTGCTCTCCAGAGTTCAGGCTGTTGTTTTTATTAGCAGTCCTAATGACCTGCCTCTCATGACCCAGGCAACCACAGCTGTGTCCCCAATGCAGAGACCTCCTTCCCAGAAAACAACTTTCTCTTGCATGTCACTGCCCTGGAGGACATTAAGCCAGGAGAGGTGAGGGGCCGGGAGCCATGGGGAGCCTGGGTGGCAGCAGTGGGCTTTGCAAGCTCTTTCCACAGACCGGGAGCAACAGTGGCTCGGGCCCAAGTTCGAGCTGTTGAGTTGAATCCCCCATGCCCCAGGGAATGAGACTTTCTGCCCATGGATGTACTCTGACCCCATTCTACTTCTTGAAAAAATAACTCCAGAACACCTCAGAGCAGTGTTTGAGAGACAGCTGTTTGCCAGGTTCTTGTCTCCAGCTACTTTTCTCCTTTTAAATCCTCACCTGAGGGTATGTTCTCTCCGATTTTACAGAGAGAGAAGGGGGGAGAGAGAAACACCAATTGGTTGCCTATCATATGTGCCCCAACTGGGGGTCGAACCCACAACCTAGGTATGTGCCCTGACCAGGAATTGAACCTGAAACCTTTTGGTGTACGGGACATTGCTCCAACCAACTGAGCCACCTGGCCAGGGCCCCAGCTACCTTTAGATGAACAGATCTGCAGTTTCTAAGAAACCAGAGGTGGCTCTTTGTGGCTTGGGCTGTGAGGAGCTCGTGTGGGTCTGGGGTGCTGGCTGTTAGCGCAGCACATAGCCTGGCTGAATCTTCTACCAGGGCAAGTAGCATCGTGCCAAAATAACTTGTGAACCCAGCCACTGACCTTGCCCTTAGTGCCTTTAGCCATGGCCTGAGGCTAACTGCAGTCCTCCAACTGCCTCAGATGTTAGAGCCTCAAGTGATGTGTTTGCTGAGGGCACAGGGGAATGAATCGGGGCAGTGCAGTCATTCTCTGAAAGGCAACTTTGGCCCTTGGGATAGGGCAGAAGGTGGGGACAGGGTAGTGGTTGGGGAGGCCCTAATCCCATGTAGTAGAGAGCATAGACGGTGAGAACCCACTTCTCTGCCCTCCAGGAAATCTGTATCAGCTACTTAGACTGCTGTCAGCGGGAGCGCAGCCGCCACAGCCGCCACAAGATCCTCAGGTGCCAGCGGGGGACAAGGTGGGCAGCTGGGCTCGGGTCCTCCATCCCAGTGGCTGCCTGACTTTTCACCCTCCGCCATCCCCCTACCCCCTGCAGGGAGAACTATCTGTTTGTCTGTTCCTGCCCCAAATGCCTGGCAGAAGCTGATGAGCCCAACGTGACCTCAGAAGAGGAGGACGAAGAAGAGGAGGGAGAGCCAGAAGATGCGGAGCTGGGGGATGAGATGACTGACGTGTGATGTCACCCTGCGTGGAAGGGGCCCTACCCCAGACTCTGCCAGAACAGGGGGTCTTCCTCCAGAGAAGAGGCTTGGAAGGAACTCCCCACTCCCGTTGCCTGCTTCCCTCAGTCCAGCTCTGTTTCTGCCACAGGGTAGGACAGAGGCTGGACCCTTGGCCCTCCATTTCCCACCAGACCTCATGTGCTGGACACTGCTGCTGAATGGCTCAGGCTCTGCACTGTCACTGAGCCTTTCAGAATTGACCTCCCCCTGCAGTTCTCCACTCCAGAGTGAGCAGCTAGAACCAAGGTCAGAGCCTAACAGTGCTGCTTGCCCCTTGGTCCCATGGCTACACCTACCCGTCCCTCTGAGGCTTCACCCCTCTCTACTTGCTGTGGAGGGAGTGACAAAGTGGCAGTCAGAACAGCCTTACTTTATTGAAGAAGAACGGAGGCGGGGTGAGTTGCCCTCACCTTCTTCCCCACCTCCCACCATCCTAGCTGATAAGGCAACTGCCTGACCACTATTAGCACAGCTGGGGGATGCAGGAAGGAGGGGCTGGGCCTCCAGAGCACTTCCTTAAGGCTCTCTGCCGGAACACTGGGCAGGGAAAATTCCCTCCTCCCTACCTCCCCACGCCCACCACTTGGACATCTCGGGGAGTGGAGATTAACCCCTTCCCCAAGCTCCAGAATCTCTGTATCTTGTGCCTTGCCTCTCAGGCCCTGGCACAGTGGCAGGCCCCATGTGGTATGGAAAAGGCCTCTGCCTCCTTCAGGAGGGTATGTGGGAGATCATCAGTCCTTCCTTACACACTCTTCCTATTGAGGACTCCAGCAGCATGGCTGAGACCTGGGGGTGATAGGCCTGTGCTCCTTCAGTTATGATGCTCTGGTCGTCCCTGGGACCAGTTGAACATGGATCAGTGAGGGGCTCTCCTGGCCTCCATTTTTAGGGTCTCCACAGAGGAACATTGAAGTCTTCCAGAAACCTAGAGGAACTGGGCTAGATACTCAGAGATTAGCCCTGACTGTCCCCCTCATCCCCAAATTAGCACTACCCCTCACTCGGGTTAGGTGCTGTGGGAATTACAACCCTCCACTCACAGTTCCTTTCTGCCTCCCTTCCCTAAGGGGTCTTCACATCCCCCTGCTAAGGGATCCCAGGAAGGCAGATGGCTGCCCACAGGCCTCTCCCTGGATTATGAGCCAGGTGGAGCCTGCCTCTCTGGCCCATTGGGTTCTTCCTCCACAGCAGCTGGCATCCCCTCCCACCCCTGCCTGCCCACTGTTCTCAATAAAGTATGAGTGGTGACAGGCCTCTGAAGGAATGCTTGGTGGAGCATGACTTGACAGAATGCCAGAGCACGCAGAAGGAAGGTGCATGGGGTAGACAGGTAATGGTAGGAAGTGGGAGCTCTAGCTCATCCTAGTCTCATCTCCACTTTGCTGTGTTGATGTTCTAAAGCCCCAGAGGACTATGGCTCCTAGGATCTTAAGCAGGAGGCTGTATTGGGATCCAGGACAGCAGTCTGAAGGACCTTGGACAAGTCATCCATTGTCTCTGGGCCTGTTTGCTCCCCTCAATACCAGGGCATTGGGCCATTAGAGATCGAAGGCTCCTCCCACTCATGTGCTCTTATTCTAGGACACAGGTGCAACCCTGATGAAAGGCTTTATTGCTAAAAAGTCAGTGAGGGTTTATTAAGTCCTCGAACACCAGCTCTTACACCACTCCAGCAACTGCTGTGAAGGACACTGAGGAGATCCTGGGTGGGGAGCCTGGAGTCAGGTGGGATGTGATGTTATGGAACTCTCAGGCCACCTGCCTTTTGCTCCTGTTCCAGATTCTAGCCAAGAAGCCCTGGGACATGGGTCTTGCATCTTCCCATAGCCAGAGACAACCTTGGGGGCCCTGGAGAAGGGAAAACAGTGGCGTGGCTTCCCTTAGCCTAGACAAGGCCCATTCCTTCTTCCTCTACCTGGGTCCACCTGTCCGCAAGTGCTGACTCCAAGTCCCACATAGCAGAATTCCTGGATTTCCCTTTCCCAGCCTAGAGTTCCTTTACGGGTGGAAGGTGGGACCAACTCTTCTACCAGAAGGTCCAGGGCGGTTGCAGCAGCTCAAAGGTGGGTATGCTGGTGACATTAACTGGGATGGAGATGATGGCCCATGGCAGCCCATGCTGTTCCAGGGAGCGGCGGATCATGTAGCTGGTAGGGCATGAAGAAAGGTGGTGACGGTCACTTTCTCAGCATCCCATCATGCCCCACTGTCACTCTGGGAGTTCCAGAGCCCAAGGACTTTTTGGCCCTCCAACTGGGGTACCCCAAGATGAGGCTTATGGGAAGGGACTGGTGATTGCCCTTGACCTCCCCAACTCATGACACTCAGCCTAGTGCTGACACAGCCAGAGACAAGGAGCCCTCACCCATCTCGGCCGAGCAGGAAGAGGGCGGGTATGTCAGCGGTGCGCTGGGTGCTGTCCTGGATCATCTCCACGTAGAAGCTGTCATTGTCAACTGCGTTGTCAGAGATGATCACCGCCCGCCCACCGTGCTCCTGCACCACCCGGGTCTTGGAGAGGAAGGAGCAGCCCCTGGAAGAGGTGATAATGAGATCAAAAGAAAGTCAGAGTTTAGCTACCCCTCCCCCAAGCTGTCGCCCTAGAAGGATGAAAGGAGGACCATGGGTAATTTTTAATAAAGGCTCATAAATGGCCAAAAGGCATGGATAATCACAAAGACTCTTAAAATGACAAGTTATTTAAAAACTCAAAGGACCACCAGCACCTTTGGTCTTAGAATCTACCATATTCCTGCCCTCCCCTTCCAGTGTCCTCCCCTGCTGGTGCCTGTCAGCTTCTCACCCTCTTTCCACCAGAGCAATCTGGTCCTGGATGAAGAAACCGTTGCTGAGTTCTCCACAGGCCTCTGAAGGTTCCGCTGGAACAAGGTGAATCTGCTCATACCTTGTGTGCTGGAAGACATGGAGACCGGTCAGAGTGTGACGAGATGCACCTACTTTAAGACCAGGCTGATGTCCCATTCTATCATCCCCTCACAAGATGTGATGGGAAGGTGTGGAGTGGTTTCTGTGTGCTGGGCACTTAACTCTCACAAAGGCTTACCTAGCTGGCCTACCCCTTTCCACGAGATAGGCAGGAGAGTTGATACGGACCCAGAGAAAGGAAGTAACTTGCCTTAAGTCACATTCAGAGGCAGGACTATCAGGGCTCTTGGTTTTTCACCATTTCATGTTCCCAAAGATAGCTGGTCCCAACATGGTGCCCAGGTCTGTATTATGCCCAGGGAAGTAGCTGGAAGCCCTTCCTTCCTGCACTGCAGCCCCTGGAGGACAGAGCTGGATTCTGCTCCCTTCCCTGTCCCAGCACTCAAGTACTGGTTAAAGGGATGAGAGGGGTCATCTCAGCTTAGTGAGGAGATGGCGGTGACAGGATGGGAGAGGAGGGCCCTCCCTGAACTTACAAAGATACCACCAAAGTCCTTGGCAGGTGTAGCTGTGAAAATGTATCGAATGTCTCCAGGACTCAGCACTTGGAAGTACAAATAATCATGGATGCGTAAGCCTGAAAAATAAAGAACACAGGTGAGAAGCCTCCATGGACCCTATAGCCTTCAGCTAAGCTGCCTACAGTCTGGGCCCAGGGACCCAGTTTCAGCCAACTGGGTCCTCCAGGTGGGTGGGATAGACGGTCCTTGCCCTGGGAGGGTGGAGTTGATGCACCGTTAGTGTCCCTGAGATTTGTAGCTGCCACTGCTTCCAAAGGTGAGCCAGGAAGACAGAGCTTTAGTCTTATCTCTGTGTTAATCCATTTTAGCTCCGGCTTACCTCTCTGAGGATTAATCTCTGCTCTCAAGTGCACCTGAAAGTTTCAAGGTAGAGGATGTGGTAGTCTAGGTACAAAACAATTCTCACTAAAACTTAAAAGTTGACTCTAGCCCTGGCCGGTATGGCTTGGTCAGTTGAAGTGTCCTATAACCAAAAGTTCGCTGGTTCAATTCCCAGTCCGGGCACACGGCCAAGTTGTGTGCTCAATCCCTGGTTGGGGTGCCTGCAGGAGACAGCCAATCAGTGATTCTCACATCCATGTTTCTCTCTCTTCCCCTCTCTCAAATGAGAATAAAATAAATCTTTAATAATAATAAAAAAATTGACTCTGGTCCCACTGCCATCCTTCTAGTCCACCACTACCATTTCTTGTCCTGACTGGTCTATCTTCCTCCATTCTTGCTCCCTAAGGTCCATTCACCAAACAACAGCCAAGGACTTTCTTTTTTAAAAAAATATTTTATTTATTTTTAGAGGGGGAGGTAGAGAGAAAGATGGAGAGAAACATCAGTGTGTGGTTGCCCCTCACACACCTCCCACTGGGGACCTAGCCCACAACCTGGGCATGTGCCCTGACTGGGAATCGAACCCATGGCCCTTTGGTTTGCAGACCAGCACTCAATCCACAGAGCCACGACCTTCTGAAAGCAACTTAGCAAATATGACCATGTCGCCACACCCATGGCTTCAATACCCATCTACAGCTTCCCTTTGCACTTAAAATCTAAACTCTTAACTATGGCCTGCAAGGCCCTGTTCCATTGGGCCTTTGGCTGCTACTCCAACCTTATCTCCTTACTCTGTTCAACCTACAGGGGATTCTTCAGTTTCTCCACTTTCCTGAGTCTTCTTGCAAGCTGTTCTCTCTCTCTGGGAGGCTTCCTACCCTCACTTCACCCCACCTCAACCTTTACCTGGCTCACTCTTAGTCATCTGTAAAGTCATACATAGCTTAAATGTCACTTTCTCAGAGAAATCTGCCTTATGACTGCCCTCCCTTTATGTCCACTCAAAATGTACTTTTTCTCTGTTGACACTTTCAACATAACTTGTAATTATAGAATACTCATGGCTTTTTTGTTGTTTAATGTCTGTCTCCTCCACTAGGACAAGGACCATAAATTTGTAGCTTCATCCAATGCTGTATCCACATTATGTAACAGTGAATAGGATATAGTGGGCGCACAGTAAAGGTTTTTGAATGAATGAATATTTCCAGCTCCACTGCACAGAGGAAAAGAATTGCCAGAACCAGATTTTTTCTGGGGTGTGGGAACTTCCTTCAGCACCAAAGTGTAATGTTTCACCTAGACTTGAGTGCCTGGTTTCCTTAGCCCAAAGAGACCATGGAATGTGGAAGGGTGAGAGCCACTGCCACGGGTCCAATAGTCAATCAACAAATCACCAAGCCACTACTGTGTGCCAGAGTTGGGACTGATTATGGCTTTAGTTGTCCTTGCCTACTGCCCAAATCATAGCCATCAGGTAGAGCTCCTCTGCCTTGGCACTGGGCTATGCATTCTTTTACCCTGGGAGTGAGGGCTTGCCATCAGATAGATACACTTCCAGGAAGTTTTCCTGGATTAGCACCAAACTCACCCCCCACATCTTTGCCTGGCCTTTGCATCTGCTGATCTGTGTAAATTAAGTGTGGTATACATATGTGTATGGCCGTATATGTTTCTGTGCTCTCGTAGATGCAAACAGGTTGTGTACATCTGTTTGTGTGTGAACACACATGTAGGAGTGTGTTCCTGTATATGTATATTAGTGCTTACATACATTTACGGGAACACACATACATATACGAGAACATACATGGGAACCAGCATGTGGGATCTCTACTTGTCCCTTGTTCCTCCTCTTGGTCGCTCCCTCAGCCACAGGGGTCAGCATTAGTGGGAGTACGGGAGAGTCTTGCTTTGACGCGGGGAGATGAGGCTCAGAGCCCAGCCTCAGGTCGCGCCCAGCTCAAGTTCCTGGGAACCAGCACCCACCCACTCCAACCGCCCGAACTCTCCGGGTCCCCAAGGTGACCTGTGGCCCCCAGCCCAAGCCGCGCACTAGCTGGACGGCCCGCCCCGCCCGTTGCCGCTCACCGTGGGCCGCGATGCACGCGGGGAGCCAGAGCACGAGACAACACCAGCCCACAGCGCCGAGGACCATCTCCAGGGCCCGGCCGGGCGCCGCGCTTCCTACAGCCACCCCGCCGCCGCTCGGTGCTCGCGGGACTTCAGCCTGACAGCTGCTCCTGCCTCCCGCCCCCAGACCCGCTCCCGCCGCTGATTAGTGGATGGGAACGAGGCTCACGGCTGATTGGCTATGACGCCTGTTCTTGTAGCCACTTTCCGCCTCTGCGCCTTAGTCCACTCCCTATTGATCAATAGAAGTGGGGCCAAAGGCTGATTGGTTTAAACTCTTAACAGCAAAGCCGCCCCCCCCCCCACTCCAGTCCCGCCCCAGCATTTCTCAGTTAGGATTGGACTCCGAGGACCTTGCGGCTAATGTGTGGGCTGGCAGGGACGACAGAAAAGTGGAGGCGGGCTCTTGGGAGCACTCGCTTCAATCGACGAAAGTCCTGGTCTTCAACTCTTGCGGTCTCGGCGGGATTCTCCCCGGGGCTGCCTGGCACGACAATGAATTTGCTTTCTCCCAGCTGCGCTTTTCTTCTCCCCGACCCCTTCTTGGAAAAGCATTTGTGTAGCGCCCAGGCGAACTCCGGCAATCTCGCCCTGCTCCACCTCTGCCCAGTCCTACCAGTGCGTTCGCAGTGCCAGTGGTAGGCGCTGGAGACGCGGTCAGATGCACCCCACCCTCGAGGAGCTCTGGCCAGTACAGAGCCAAAAAGCGGGCATTGGGGCCAGGTGCTCACGCCAGCCTTTCTACCAGTTATTGTGCAACTGAGACTTTGGCCACCTTTCCTAAACTCTCAGCCTCAGTTTCCTCATCTGTAAAATGGACATGATAGTACCAAAGGGACAAGGTTGTGGGCATTAAACGAAATCACTCAGGTTAAGAGCATATTTAGCATAAGCTTGCCCCACAGTCAGCGTTCAATAAATGTACTTATTTCATTCCTTGGTCTGGCGTCCGGAGGCGTGGAGGGGATGTGTCGCGGGCCCAACAAGGATCCTTCACACTCAGTGAGAAAAAGGCACGACCAAAACTTGGCGAACGTTCTATAGCCAACACGTCTCGCTAGGGCGCCCTCCGAGGCTCCGCCTCTGGCCCTTCTACCAACACCGACTCTCTGGTAGCGAACCATAGAGTGGAGGAAGTGGCCCTTCCCCTTCCTCTCCCGGCCCAACGCTGTTCAAACCTTCTGGGGACTTCTCTGGCGCGGGGTATTGTGGGGTTGCTGGGCGGCCCGGACGCAGACCTAAGAAGACGAGTGGCGGCCCACAGCATAGGCTTCCAAGATGATGGTGAGTGGCGTCTTGTGCATCCTTCACCATCCGCCGTCATCCGCTGCTGTCTGTCTTGTGGCCGGCGCCCACTGGCCGCGACCCGTCTCGTAGGGCCCTTCTCTGCTTACTGATTCTGCCCTCGCTCCGATTCCTTACCATCGGCGGCTATGGCCCGCCATGGCCGCGCTCGGCCCAGGCATGGAGCAGGGGCCCTTGGCGAGGGCTAGGTTGGACTTTTGGGGAGGCTCTCGTCGGGCCGGCTGGGGACTACAAGTCCCAGGGTGCTTCTGGCAGCGGACTCGCGTCAGGGACCCAGTTTTTTAGCCCCCCACAGTCGTGACCTGTGTTAAAACTAGGGCCGATTTAGCATGCGTAAGCAATTGGTGGCCAGAGTTGGAAGCCCTGGCCGCCCTGAGAGATGCGGACGTGAAGAAGTGTATTTCCTCACTCGCCTGCTGCTGCATAAAGGAAAACAGACCTCGGTGCTCATACTTTCATTCATTCATTCTCTTGTTCATTCATTAAGTAAACGCATGTTTAGTGCTTGTTGAATGTACCACGCCCGGCTGGTTGATGGGGTGCACTCCTCAGCCAGGAGAATGGGCAGGGCAGATGCATCAGGGGTGTGAGGACCCGGGCTCTAACCCCGACCCGGTCTGCCCCTCCGGATTTGACATTAGACCAGACTCTTCTAGTTGGCCACCTACCTCTGGGTCTCATTTTCTTAGATTAGGGGCGTTGGTGAATCCTGGAGGCTACCTGTAGCCCTCCCCCCTTCCACACAAGGCATCTCTCCTCCTTCCCATAGCTGCAGGTACCTTACCTGGGTGTTAAGCCTCGCGGGTGTCTCTTGAATTGCTGTTGAACAGGGCCAGCTTTTAAGGTGTTTTGTTTTGTTTTGGGTGGATTTTTCTTTCATTGTGTTTTCAATTACAGTTTACATTCAGTATTTTGTATTAGTGTCAGGTGTACAGCAGAGGGGTTAGACAGTCATACCCTCTGCAAAGTGTTTCTCCCGGTATTTCCATTACCCACCGGGCACTGAGGTGTTTGCGGCACAACTCCGACTGAGAGACTGCTTTCCGTGCACCCGCAGTTCTCTCGTCCATTTTGGCCTATCAGTCTGAATCATTTCTGTGGGTTTTTTTCTCCTGCCTCCTGCAGCTTCTCCCTGTCTTGGTAGATGTCAGACTGACACCTGTGAGGTGTTTATTCTGCTCCAAATGCCTTGTGAATCCCGTTGGACCCGAGATAGGAGGAGCCTGGTGTTAACCTGTACACCCTCTCCCCTCGCACCTCCAGTCCTGCCGTTTCAGTCTGTCTTTAGCATTGCCTGTTCCTGAAGTCATGTTATCTTCAGTGCAGGGGCAGCGCAGTGGGACAGTTGAGAGAACGCTGAATGCCTAGGTTTGTAACTCAGCTCTGTCGCTCACAAGCTATGTGACTTTGAGCGTGTTGTTATTTTTGTTATTGTTATTAATCTGGTTTTTAGTCCTCACCTGAGGAATTTTTTTTTCATTGCTTTTAGAGAGGGAGGAACAGGGAGCAAGAGAGAAACATCAGCTGGTTGCCTCTTGTGCGCTCCCCAGCCAGGGATCAAACCTACAACCGAAGCATGTGCCCTGACCAGGAATTGAACCCACAACCTTTCGGTGTATGGGACAGTGCTCCAGCCAGCTGAGCCACACTGGCCAGGGCAACTTGGAGCATGTTACTAAATTTTTGGCCCTCAGTCTGTTAGAGGGGATTAAATTAATACCTATGAAGGGTCTTGCATGTAGTAAGCGCTCAGCAAACGTTAGCTGTTCTGCTAGGTTGTTGCTTGCTTCCTTTCCTCCCTGTAATCCATCCACCTGCCAAGGCAACCATGAACTTTTTGGTTGACATTCACAGAACTGGGAGTCAAAACCGAGGTTCTGTCTGGAGATAAAACCCTTCCCCAGGGGCTATAGGCCAGCACACTTGGGTTTTTTTTTGAACTGACCCCTGCTCTGTTTCTTTGCTGTGTTGGCTGTTTATGTGAATGTGAAACTTCGATCACCAAGGGTCCTCATTGCCGTTAGCGAATTAGCCCTGGATATTCTAGAAGCCTTCTGTGATTGGAAGAGAAGTAAAAGAGAGCCCTGAAACCTCAGCCCTGTGACTTTGGTACTGCTTGTACAGAATGTGTGTCCTTGCCTTTGATATTTAATTATTGAGACTGTAAGCCTTGGAATATAAATACCTGTTTTGGTTGTGTAGAACATGTTGTTTTTAAGGAGGGCGAACAGAAGATCATTGAGCTGAAATTCCCAAACCTCCCCTTGTACCTTTGGATTCTGCAATTGTTTCTCTACTTGAGTTAAATGAATGAGATTAAAAGGTAACTCGGGGGCAGAAGCTGGTCTTTCCAAAGCAGTGCTGTCCCTGGGTAACTGACAGACGAGGACCCATCCTGCTTGACTTGGCTCGGCTCAGTCTAGCTCTGTCTGCTACCTTTGCCTCCTCACAGGATCTGTACCCAGCCTGCCATTTCCGTAGGGCCTACAAAGCGTAGGGAACTGGGGAACAGTATGGTTAGCTGCTTCCCATCCCTCCCTGCTTTATCCTTAAGAACTCCCGGTGAATCTGGGTCATATACTGCCAGTGCTTTTCCAAAAATAAGTCAAGAAGCCAATGGTGTCTTCCTTCGTTGCTGATATCAAGTGCTTTCTAGTCTGTATATTTAACAGTTGAATTTTCAGCACCAAAAGCTGCTGAATGTTGCTTCGTGTGCGGCCAAATCTAGGCACTCTACAAACTGAGGTTATTACTATCGTCCTTACCTTTGGGAAGCTCATACTTTGAGGACGGATGGCAGGGGCCCAGGGATGTTGCAGACTGGCCTTGGTCCCTGGAGAAAGGAGGACGGAACTGCTAGTGAGGAGACATGTCAGGTTTCTCCAGGGTGTCCCAGCAGTGGGCCGGCCACTTTTGCTCCAGCTTGGTGTCTTACAGATGGGAAAGTGCAGCATCATTTTGCCACTGTGGCATTAATTAAACTTCAAGGATCGCATAAACCTGTGTATCCTCAACGTAGTGACTGCAGTGATCACGTTGTCATGACGAACACAAGGCACGTTGTGTTTTCTGGGAACAAATAGGAGCAGAAAGTATAGTCGTCTCATACTGGTTACCCAGGTGGATTTAAACAAGTAGCGGCTGCCCACTTCTCCAGCAGGATCCAGCGGGAATCGTAAAACTAGTTATTTACGACAATGCAGAGGTCGCATCTTTTTCAAGATGAGGATGTACCAAAAGATTTTCTCAAGAATTTAGTGGAAGAGCTTCCACAAGCACAGAAAGTACCCGATACCTAGATGAGTACGCACAAGAAGAAATAGAGGCTCTCCGGAGAGTGTGCTCTCCACCTGAACATTACCCGCTGTGGAGGAATGAAAACCGCAGAAAACCACAATGAGGTGATTGAAACTTCCTCCTGATAAGTTTCTCCTAACGTACAGGGCCAAGTGAAACACCACTGCACTGGACAAGAAACGTGTTCTGGGTGCTGAACGTTTGTGGAGAAAAGTCAGGAAGGGATCTTCCTGCAAGAGGAAGTTTCAGTAAACTACATTATTTTATAGAATTGCTTGACCACGTAATTGAATTTGAATGTTATCAGTGGTGATAAGAATAAAGTTGCTTACTTGGCCAACGTGGAAGGAAGGAGGAAGGGAGAGTGAGCTGGCTGGCTGGCTGGCGGCGTAGAAGCTGTGCGCAGAAGGAGGTGTAGAGGCGCACACAGGCTCCCCTGTTCGTGGTGCCCTGGTGGCTATGGCGAGGAAACCTGGAAGAACTGGGGCTGTGAAGAATTGCTGGCCTGGTGGTAAGAAAGTAGTGTTGGCAGAAGTGCAGGTGGCTCTTGCAGATGGGGGCACAGTTTGGAGGTGGAAGTGAGAAAAGGTCCGCAAAAGTGTCGGCTAAGCCTGTTGGAGGGAGAGAAGAACCTGTGCAAGGCAATAGGTGGGGATTCGAGACTCAAGTTGGTTTTTGATCTAAACTCAAGTCTTCACCTGGGGCAGAAGTAGACCGGAGAAGACTTGGAGCAGCCATGAGGAATAATTTAGCTAGGACTGGGAGAAGGTGGGGCTTCGAGGTGACATGTCTCTCCTTATAGAAGTTGCAAGGGTCTCAACAGAGTGCTGAGACTATAGAGAAGGCATTTCTTACTGCAAGACTTAGAACACTACCGTGAAAAGGGAAGGGATTCCTCCTCCCCAGTCCATGCCTGGTACCAGATTTAGGGGGTTATCTAATAGGCATTCTTTAAAAAAAAAAAAGTAATGTGTGATGTACTTATTAGGAAAAAGTTGAAATGAAACAGCAGATATACAACTCAAAGTGTCAGACCCTCCTTACTGACCCTCTCTAATTAGAGTCTGTCGGGCATCTTTTTAGCCTCTATTTTATTCATTTACACATTATATCTTGGCTCTTTTTAACTAGTTTCTAGTGATTTTTTTAAATTTTAATTTTTATTTATTTTTTTCCTCACTTGAGGACATATAAAAAGGGAGACAGAGAAACACTGATGTGAGAGAGAAGCATTTATTGGCTCTCTCCCGTATGCACCTGGTCCAGGGATCACATGTTCCCGGACCAGGATCGATCCTGAAACCTAGGTATGTGCCCTGAGCAGGAATCAAACCCTCAGCCTTTCGGTTATGGGACGACGGTCCAACCAACTGAGCCACACCAGCCAGGGCTCTGGTGATTTTTTTTAAAGTGTAAGGCAGACTGTGCCATTCCTCCACTGCAAGTCTTTCCAGGGCTTCCCTTTGTAGGAGTAAAATACAAACTCCTTAACACAGTCCACAAGTGAGCATGTGGTCTGTGTTCTGCATGCCTCAGCCGCCTTCCAGCCTTCTGCCTGTTCACTATCACCCAGCTTCACTGGCCAAAGGAATTGAACTTTTTAAGGAATTGTCCAGTTAATACGATGGTGTCATCCTCATGGGTCACTAGACTTCGTGGTGTGTGAATTCTTGACTCCTTGTTGTTGGAGCAAGACAGCCCTGTGCTTTCCTGTGCCTTTCCTGCTCAGACCCCTGAAGTACCCTTAGGGGTGGACATGGGCAGTAACTATAAATTTTAAATCATAGCCTAATAGCACACATATAACAAAAGTTTTGAAACAACATTTACCCTTAATATATTGTTTCATACAAACACACAATTGGTCACAGTCGCTGGGAGGGCTGGGTCTGGTTCACGAGCTCATCCCTGAAGGCACGGCCTTGGATGCAGGGACAAAGAACTCTGGTTTGCTCTGCTGAGGGATTACGGTCACTGGGGCAGAGGTATTTCAACAGGCCCTTTAAGCAAGTACCCCCATCTTCCAACGTTTCTAAAGCAAGTCTGCAAGTTAAACTTCGTAGGGATAATGACTTGTTTTGGAGGCCATTGCAAAGTAGGAAGAGAAAAACTTCTTTGGGGTATCTGATCGGAGATGAGTCACAGGAATCTATATGGAGCCAGCCTGAGAAATGGAAATGTGCCGTGTGGATGAGACTCGTTGTCATTTCGTGAGGCAGAACAAAGTTGCTGTCTGCTTCTCTGCCTGACTACTTCCCTACACTCCAACTAAACATCATTGGCAAAGCTGTCTGCCTAGGAATCTCCAGGACAGCCCCTGAAGCTATTGGCACCTCGGGTTTTGCATCGGTGCCCCAACTACTTCTCTAGGATTAAGCTGTAATGCAGATAAGTGGATGTTTTGCTGGAGGGTGAACGCTGAGCATGGCCTACTGCTTCCTCTTGTGCCTTGACCTAATTCTTCAACACGGAATGGGGTCAGAAGTTGAAAAGGCTATGTGCTCATTCACTTGGGCACTAGAGAACACATTACTATTTGATTTGTTCTTTTTAAACAAAGTCATTGTTTCTCAAACCATTTTCTAGCATATGTACCAGGTTTGCTGTGGTCTTGGCAATCTCTGGAGATAGAGGTTGTTTAAGGAATGGATCTGGTGGACAGTGGGGGAATGTGATTTAAAAAGACCTCCAGATACTCCTGCTGGGGGGAAGGTGGATCATTTTTCCTCACCCTTCCTTCTTGAGTCTCGTTGTAATAGGTGGTTTTTCTTTTCTAGCCCACACCAGTTATCCTGTTGAAAGAAGGGACTGACAGTTCCCAAGGCATCCCCCAGCTTGTAAGTAACATCAGTGCCTGCCAGGTGATTGCAGAGGCTGTGAGAACCACCCTTGGCCCCCGCGGCATGGACAAGCTCATTGTGGATGGCCGAGGTAAGTCTGTAGGGTTCCTCAGGCCAGTGTTGCGGGACAGGAGGCTTCTCGGGAATACTGGGCCAGCAGAAGTTCGCATCAGAAAACTCACTGCTTTTCAGAGCTTTGAGGGTTTTCTCACTATGAAGTGGCTCCATTTCATGCTTGGTCTTGAATGTTGAGCCCTGTGGGAATACGTAGGAGAAGTTGGGCTCAGGAGGCAGTTGATTTGTAGAGAAATACAGCCTAGGACATAGAACCAACCATCTGGTGTTGTCTGTGGCCACTGCCATTGTATCATGTTGTCAAGACAAAGAATAGGTTCCCTTTTATGTTTCAGTGTATTAATTGACGTGTGAGATACCAGGGTATTAACTACGTTAGTATCTAAGTGATTACTCATTCTCATTTTTAAAATATTATCTATATCTACTTGAGGTGTGCTAAATGCTGCTCAAAGAAAAGTAGGGGCTCGTAATCTTTGGAAGCTTGTGGTTTTAGGTAGCCCTTTGTAAACAGAACTCTGTGTGAAAAGATCAGTTTATTCTCGCCATGATCCCCTCTGCCCCATCCCAGTATGGGGTGCATGGACTCCCAGGCCAACTAGAAGACAGAATTTAAGAAAGAGTCTTTAAATTTTTACTTTGTGTTCGTTCCTTTTAAGGAAAAGCCACAATTTCTAATGATGGAGCCACAATTCTGAAACTCCTGGACGTTGTCCATCCTGCAGCAAAGACTTTAGTGGACATTGCCAAATCCCAAGATGCTGAGGTAAGAAAATCAGGCAGACGTGTTTAAATGGAGGTTGAAACACATGCCTGCTTGCTCCTCCATGCTCCTCTCTAAAAGTTTTGTATTTTTATATCTAAAGTTATAATTTCAAAAGTAGTGTGTGCTTGTAAAAATTAATCTTTTGAAATTTGTACCATTCCACTGCTTGTAGCCAGATCTTAGGACCGTGTGTTGTCATTCATATGAGTTGCTAGGGAAATAAATTTCACTTTTATAAGGTGTATGTGGGGTCACTTATGGCAGAACTGGTTTGTGCTGGGAGTCGGTTGCACGCTGCAGGGCTCTTAGGAACGCACGGTTCTGGCGTGGACTGGTGTCCAGGCACTGGGATTGGGAGAGCCCGCCATGCAGCCAGAGTAGACGTGGGTTGAGAGCCCGCCATGCAGCCAGAGTAGACGTGGGTTGAGAGCCCACCATGCAGCCAGAGTAGACGTGGGTTGAGAGCCCGCCATGCAGCCAGAGTAGACGTGGGTTGAGAGCCCACCATGCAGCCAGAGTAGACGTGGGTTGAGAGCCCGCCATGCAGCCAGAGTAGACGTGGGTTTTGCAGAAGATCCTCACTCTGAGTGTGTCTCACAGACGGTGTCAAGAGGGTAGTAGAAAGTAAGAAGAAAAATGCAGAAAAGCAATCAAAACAGAAAGTGGGACTCCAGTCTTTGCTAACTCGTGCCTACCTGAATCAGACAGGTGTGCCTATCTTACTACAGGGACTTGTGTGCTTGCAAGGGAAAGACCACCAGATCCCAGTGAACGTCTGGCATGCCTTTTATAAAACAAGGCACTGTTTGAAGATCAAAACTGACTTATTGGGAGGAACAGAACATTTTGGTTTCTACTCAAGATTTATATGACTAAGAGGCAGCTTTCATTGCCATGATTTTCTCCCCTTTTTGGACGTGTAAGAACCTTCAGGACAGCAGCTTGTCCTGGGTGCAGACAAAAACATTTTCCTTACTTTGGTATAGGCACCGTACTTACTTAGTGAGTGTATTATATGCAATTTTTTTTCTCAGATTGTCTTTAACTTTGTTTTTAAATTTTCTTAAAGATTTTATTTTGCTTATTTTTATTTTTTAAAAGATTTTATGTATTTATTTTTAGAGAGAGGGGAAAGGAGGGAAAGAGGGAGAGAAACATCACTGTGTGGTTGTCTCTCACATGCCCCCTATTGGGGACCTGGCTTGCAACCCAGGCATGTGCCCTGACTGGGAATCGAACTGGTGACCCTTTGGTTCTCAGGCTAGCACTCAATCCGCTGAGCCACACCAGCCAGGGTATTTACTTATTTTTAGAGAGAGGGGAAGGGAGGGACAAAGAGAGGGAGAGAAACATTGATGTGTGGGAAAAACACGCCCCCAATGGGGGACCTGGTTCACAGTCCAGGCATGTGCCCTGACTGGAATTGAACCAGTGACCTTTTGGTTCACAGGATGATGCCCAACCCACAGAGCCACACCAGTGAAGGCTTTCTTTAACTTTGTTTTTAAAATGACCTTCAAAATAAACTGTTAAATATCAAAAAAGTAAAAGGGCTGGAAACCCTAAGTTTTCTAGTTTCCCTTTTTTTAATGGTAGTAAACTAAACAAAACAAAGCAAAACTCACCGTTTTAACAGAAACCATTTCTAATATTGGAGTCTTGATAATAAGTGTTGAGCGAGACGTGTGTACATTTGAGGGTGTTGCGGATATGTCCCGAAGCTATGTGAAAAGACTTGTTACGGCCCAGTGGCCTCCAAAACAGTGCGACTTTTCTAAAATTAAAGTGAGAAGAGTCTGGATTTGACCTGTTAATGTTTCAACAAGTGAATAGTAGCTTCTGGCCAGGAATTTGGCAGCTGAAACCCTTTGTCACAGGAACCCTTTTTCTCCATTGGGAATTCTTTACATTGCATAGTGGATATATGAGGTCTGTCCGGAAAAAGTCCAGCCATTGTTAACATAACAAGAATGGTTTGTGTGACATCGATGTAGTCTGGCCCCCAAGGAGAGTGGACTGGAATGTACATGTGTGAACAATGACGACTTCACTGTGCTGGTCAGTGGGGGTGGTAGATGCCCTTGAGTGAGCATGTGTACCGTGTGGCCGTCACATTCAAAATGAGTGAGCAAGTAGAGCAGTGACTCTGCATCAGATTTTGCGTTAAGCTCGAACCTCTGTGGAAACTATTTGGATGGTTCAGAAGGCTTTTGGGGACGATGCAATGAGTGTAGCACAAATAAATGTGTGGCACAAGCGCTTCAAAGGTGGTTGAGAATCTGTCGAAAGTGATCCACATTCTGGAAGGGCCTGCAACAAGCAGAACACCTGAGAATGCTGAATGTGTACGGGCTGTAGCCAACAAAGATCAGTGGCTGACAGAGCGAGATTTAGAAGCTGATCTGGGGATTCCCAAAAACTACCATGTCTGAGATTTTAACACAGGATCTTGGCATGAAACATGCCGTGGAAAAATTTGTTCCACAGCTCTGTTACCAGAGCAGAAGGAACACTGTGCTGCAATCGCTAATTACTTGATTCAAACTGCTACCAATAAACTAGATTTCCTCAAGAAGGTCATAACCGGAGATTAATCATGATCTGGAAATGAAGACCTAGTCATCCCATTGGAAGTCACCTTGTTTCCCATGCCCCAGAAGTCACCTTGTTTCCCATGCCCGAAGGAGGTGCTGCAAAGTTGCAGCAACCTCAAGACCACGTTAACTGGTTTTTTATTGGGAACGTGTTGTCCATCACAAGTACGTCCCTCCAGGCCAAACAATAAAGAGTACTACCGCAGTGTTCTTTGGTTGAGAGATACAGTACGATGAAAACGTCCTTAGCCATGGGCAGCCTGTGATGGGCATCTTCATCATGACAAGGTGCCCACTCATGCATCACGTCTCGCTCAGAGTTTTTGGTGAAACATCAAATCACCCAGATGACTCAGCCCCCCTACAGCCCAGATTTGGTGTCCTACAACTTCTGGCTTTTTCCAAAATGAGTATCACCTTTGGAAGGGAAGAGATTTCAGACTGTCAGTGAGATTCAGGAAAATATAACAGGGCAGCTGATGGCAATTCCAGCAAAGAATTTTGCACTGGAAGAGATGCTGGGAAAACTGTATGAGGTCCCAAGGTGCCTACTTTGAAGCGGACCATTGCCCTGTGTACAGTTTTTCTTGTATCTTCTTCAATAAATGTCTCTATTTTTCATATTATATGGCTAGAGACCTTTGGACAGGCCCTGTAAGTAAGTTGCAACTAAATTTTTCCAAATCAGAGGTTAGTCAGTTTTCTTATGAGCTCTTATTCTTTTTCTCCCTCACTAAAAATAGGGTTTAGATGTCATTGTAGAATACATGTAAAAAAGATGAGCAGACTAGTAATCTGCTTATTCTGAATAGTGTTTAACATATAAAGAACTTTGGCTGGTCCTAAGAGATTTGTTCTAGAGGGACTTGGCTAGAAAATGTTTTTTTTGGCCCTGGCTAGTGTGGCCCAGTGGATTGAGCACTGGCCTCTGAACTGACAGGTCACCGGTTCGGTTCCCTGTTCAGGGCATATGCCTGGGTTGCAGGCCAGGTCCCTAGTTGGGGGCATCACATTGATGTTTCTCTATCTTTCTCCATCCCTTCTCTCTCTAAAAGTAAATAAATAAAGTCTTTAAAAAAAGAAAGTTTTTTTGGTAAACTTCTATAATACTTTGTTCTCCTTAAAGAATATATTGCCCTGGCTGGTGTGGCTCAGTGGTTTGAGTGCTGGCCTGTGGACCAAAAAGTTGCCAGTTTGATTCCCAGTCAGGTTTGCAGGTCGGGTACCCTGTTGGGGGCCTTCGAGAGGCAATTGATACATGTATCTCTTGCACATCAGTGTTTCTCTCCCTCTCTTTGTCCCTTCCCTTCTCTCTAAAAATAAATAAAATCTCTTTACAAAAAAGGGGAAAGGAATATATTATGCCCCTTGCTACCGTGGTTATTTGTGACATGTAAGCATGGTATATAAGCATGACTGGGACTGTCTTATTCATTATAGTGCCTTGTATGTACTAAGTAAGTTCTCAGACAACTTACACATGTGATTTTATATCCCAAGGAAATTTAACCATCTAAATCAATCCTCTCTGGGGAATGGGCCTGGCTGGGGAATTAATTTTGCAGCTCAGGACCATTTGATGGAATGGCTCACCCTCCTTCTGCTAGTTGCAGTACCTGTGCTTCCATGTTAAAGCTTCACGCCCATTTCAACAGTGCCCAGTTTAAATGGGTAGATTGCCTGAAAATGGGGTTTTGGGGATTTATCCCTAAACATGAGAAAACATTAATGTCCCCTCCTCCTTTTCCAGGTTGGTGATGGCACCACCTCAGTGACCCTTCTGGCTGCAGAGTTTTTGAAGCAGGTGAAACCCTACGTGGAGGAAGGTTTGCACCCACAAATCATCATCCGAGCTTTCCGCACCGCCACCCAGCTGGTATGTGAGAACAGGCTGACCTGGCCTCGTGCCTGGGCACCTTCATATTTCTCTTGGGGTAATACTTTGGGGTGTAGAGACTGGAAAGAGTTCCTTGGATATTTTCTGAATTCTGCTCCCTGGGAGCCTCAGTTCTACAATTCAGTAGCTGTTTGATGGTCTATCATGTAGATAAATCATAGGCTCTCGGTAAGTGAGAGCTGTTTTTGTTTTTATCAAGTACCTCACAATACATCTTGAGATGTGGCTTTTATTGACCTTTGACCTTCATTCTGTGACCTGGGGCAAGTCAGTCCCTCTAGGCCTTACTTTCTTCCTTTATTATCTGTTTCAGCATGGTGACATTCAAATGAGATATGTAAGAAGTAAGATGTATGTATATCATGTTATATAACAGCTAATTAATATATCAAGTGCTAGAAGTTATTGTAGACGTTTTTCATAAGCCAGATAAGCCAGAAGGTTCGTCTTAGTCTCATGTCATAGCTTGTTTTCACTGATGTGTTTCAGTGTTACCTGCATGTCCAAAGCTAAGTCCTGGAAGTATGCTTATGATTCTTTAGAACTGTGTACCTAGTCCACATTTCAGACTGTGGTCGTTTTCTAAACTACAGAGGTCCATATTTTTCTGAGTGGCCATAAGACTTAGAGATGTTTCAGCTGTAGAATAGAAATGCTTAAGATGTGGGAGTAAACAAATTAGGGACTAGCAAGAGGTTGAGACCCACTTCTCCAGTTAGCATGATGGACTCACTCAACTTCTGTTCTTGGCAGGCAGTTAACAAGATCAAAGATATTGCTGTGACCGTGAAGAGGGAAGATAAAGTGTAAGTCTGGTGGGCCTTGTCGGAAGCTGGGCTTTCTTTGGGTGGACTGGATGCAGGAGCATGTGACCTCTGTATGGGCCTGGGCTCTTTGGCTAGACCCTTGGCTGTGCCCCAGCGCACGCCTCACAGCAGCGGCTGGAGGACTGTAGGGTAAAAGCTGCCCCGACTGCACTTGCCATCTGTCACTGGTAACATGCCCTGCAGAGGAAGTCGGTGAGGGCCGAGTGTGGGGGCCAGAATGGAAACTGCCTTCACAGTGCAGAAGAGTCTGGCAAGAGGGGCTTCAAGGCCTGATGCAGGTCTCACCCTTGTGTCCCAGGGAGCAGAGGAAGCTGCTGGAAAAATGTGCCATGACCGCTCTGAGCTCCAAGCTGATCTCCCAGCAGAAAGCCTTCTTCGCCAAGATGGTGGTGGATGCGGTAGTGATGCTCGATGATTTGCTGCAGCTTAAAATGATTGGTATCAAGAAGGTGCAAGGTGGAGCCCTAGAGGTAATCCTGCTAGGGCCTCCCTGGGAGGCTCCTGCCTTCACATTCACCCTTCAGACAGCTTGGTCATGGAGGAGGGAACTTTACAGGGGTGGAGGGACACGTGTGGGACTGGAAGTCAGGCAGGGGCCGTGTTCTCCCTGGTTCCGTGACTGGCTGTGACTGCAGATACATCATGTGGCCTCTGTGGACCTATATTTACTTGTTAGCAGGACTGAAGCAGCTGAGTTTCAGAATCTCCTGTTGATGTGGGAGAGACGAGGGCTAGCTCTGATAAATTATCTGTGACCCTCTGTGAATGATTCTGAGCAGTACGTTTTAGTCCGTTCTCTTCCAATAGAAATAGCCACACTCTCCCTTTTATTCAGTCAGTTTGAATGGATGCTGCATAGTTCAAACTGTATTGATGGACCTAAAGGAAAAAATACAAGTCCCCTGCACCACTCCTGCCCCAGATTCAACCACTATTGTGTGTCCTTCCAGAATAATCTGTGCTTCTATAAACACATATAAATATTGCTTTCTTAAACACAATCTTTGCTTATCATATGAAGTTTTCTGTTAACTTGCTTTTGTCCACTTAACGTGGTTTGGAATCTGATCCATATCAGCACGTGTAGCCCTTCACCCAGTGTTGCCCTGTGAAGCTTTCTGTGACGGTGAGGCTGTTAAACACCTGCACTGTCCAGGACAGTAGCCACTGGCCAGGTGTGACTGCTAAACACTTGAATGCAGTTATTACAACTAAGGAACTGAAACTGAATTTAATCTGTGTTTAAGCAACCTGTGGCCAATGTCTGCTGTAGTGTCCATCATAGCTGTAGCTCATGCTTTTCAACACAGTGGTGTTTGTCTGGAAACATTCTTTGATGTTGGGTCTCCAGGCTGCTTTGGACCCTTTCCAGTCTCTGACCTGCCTGCTTGAGGTGATTTAGACAGGGCAGGACCTGCCTGACATGGTATAGCCTAGCCTTTCCCTTTTTGTCCCTTGACAGTGACCCTTCCAGGTTGTGCTTGCACTCTGTCATGGCACATGCCAGTGAGCTGAGGGTCTCTCTGCGGAGTGAAGCCGTGAGGAATCCGGAAGTCAGCTGAGCCATCCCCTCTGTGGCCCCTAGTGCCGCACTCATTTTGCAGCCCATTCTCACACTGTGGCTTGCTGACCTTCTTTTGACCCGCTGCCTTGCTAGCAATGTTTTATCTTCCTCTTGGCCTTCCTACTTCCGTAAACCCTTGATTGGCATTCACTAGACTAAACTGGACATCAAACTAATAATCTCACCTTGTGAGAAAGCCAGGAGGTTTAAGCCACACTTGGGTTTTCCTCAGACTTTCCCACATTCCTTAAACGCATCTAAACACTAACAAAACCTAGCGTAATTCAGTGAACGAGAGCCCTGACCGGGGTGGCTCAGTGGGCTGGGCATCGTCCTGCAAAGCAAAAGGTCGCCGGTTTGACTCCCGGTTAAGGGCGTGCGCCTGGGTTGCAGGTCTCCGGTCAGGGCACACGCGAGAGGCACCCAGTGTTTCTCTCCCTCTCTTCCCCTCTCTCTAAAAACAAATAAAATCTTTAAAAAAAATAGGATTAGTGAATGGTGGTAGTAATTATTTACTTATTCTCAGGATTTAACTGAACTTCCTGGTCTGTATCTTCAGCTTTCACCTGTCCCGAGCCTCGTGCTTTTGTATCTAACTGCTGCTGAACCCATTGGCTGGACCCCCAGACCCACAGCGTTTTCTGTATTCCTTGATGGAGCTGGTGTCGCACCAGCTTTTTCTGGTCGTGTGCACAGAAATCCAGGGTCCTCCTTGAAAACCTTTCCCTCTCCTCACAGCCTTTCAATCACTGTCTCCTTTTTGGCTCCCAGTTTCCTATTTACTTTAGTCTGTCTCTTTTACTTCCTCCCAACGCTGTCGTCCCGGCAGGGGCCTCCCTTCCTCTAGTCTTGTTGCAGGGTGACGTTCCCCAGTTTACAGCCCTGTGTTAAAGCCTTCTGGGGTTCGGCACTGCCTGCAGGCTAAGAGCCAGGCCTTAGCGGAGCCTGTAAGATTCCCCTAAAGCAGTCCCTAATTTCTGCTTTACATTCCAGCCAGTGCAAATGCCTTTTCATTCCCTGATTCCACCGCGCTGCCTCCACTTCTTGGCCACACGTCTTCCTTCCTTTTTTCTGTCTGATTTCTGCTCGGTCATCTTGATTCAGCTCAGGCCTCACCCCCGAAGGAGGCGGTGGATTTAAGTGAGGCAAGAGTCTGTTCACTGATAGGCCACAGTATTCTAGGTCAGGATTGTAGATCAGCCCTGGCAGAGGACATCCAGCAGCGGGAAGTGACTTGGTTATTGAGTCAGAAAGAGATCTGAGATGTTACCCAAGGTTCCTTATAGCGCTGAGGTCAGTCCCCGGTGCTGCATGCTTTCTGTTACGCCCTACTATTAAGTCCAACCCATGGGAGGCTCTGTGGAACAAGAGGTAGGAATTCATGTTTTGAGGGATTGAGATGTGGGAAGCCACAGTGACAGGTTGGGAACTGCAGGAGATTTCTGACACTCGGGATCTTTCGACTTCATCTCCTGGGAAGAGGAAGCATCAGGGCTATGGCAAATATCCCTGTGTGCATGCCTGTGTGTATGTAGTGTGTGCAGTGTGTGCAGGAGAAGACCGGGGGGTCGGGGGCTGAAGGAGAAGGCATGGGGCAGCCTGTGCTATGTTTTGCATTCTCCCAGCTTTTACGATTATGGACAGGTTTTGTTACAACAGTGAAATAAAGATGTGGTTCACAGGAATGGACGTGCATTAGTCCAGCAGACCACCGGTTCGATCCCCTTTCATTCCTGCACTGAAGCTGCTGAACTTTTTTTCTTTTCCCTTTTTTGGAACAGGACTCCCAGCTGGTAGCTGGTGTTGCATTCAAGAAGACTTTCTCTTACGCGGGGTTTGAAATGCAACCCAAAAAGTACCACAACCCAAAGATCGCCCTGTTAAATGTCGAGCTCGAGCTGAAAGCCGAGAAAGATAATGCTGAAGTCAGAGTCCACACGGTCGAGGTAGGTCCCACCAGCTGGCCGTGGCGTGGAGACGGACAGCTTTCTGGGCCGGGGCCTCGGGCCTCACAGTTAGCTTGGGTCCAGCTCTGGTTTTCAAGCTTCTGTGGGTCCCTTTATCCTCCTGTCCCGTAAACACTGATGTCTAATACTGAGGCCACTTCTTTTCTGTACTTCTCTGAGTGACCTGGACTTGGGCAGATTTGGATAGGGCAGACCTGCTGAAATACTGTCCTGTAGCCACAGAGACGGCTGGCAGGGCTCTCTAGCTACACACAGAGCCCACCATTTTGATTCCTTTGGTTTGGGCAGATGTGGGTCCCTTGGCCCCTGCTGCAGGGAGAAGTGTGCTCCCATCATTGATGGGACCAGTGCTCGCTCTGCAGGCAGCAGTGTCGCCCAGCTAAAAGCAGGAACTCCTGGGCAGTGTGTCCCCAGCACAGAGTGACCTTTGGGGAAAGGGGTCTTGTCATTGGGAACTGCGTGGGTGAGTGCTTCAGAGGAGGCTAGAACTAATCCAGAGGGAACTGCTTCTTACATGTTGGCAATGCCAGCTGTGGAGTAGTTTCTAGTCCTGGGGCTACTTTCTGCTTTTGTGTTTAAAAGTTTTAGGTGGTTCCTAAGTTATCTGACAGGGCCTTTTCTTATTTGGACTGAGGAGAGGCTATTCTCTTTATCCCTGTTAATTCCCAAGTAAATTAGCATACTTCTATTGTGGGAGATGTACTTTAGCCCGCCGTATATGCTGACCTCTACTTGAGAGCATCCTCATCCTTGTCTCTTCAGGATTATCAGGCAATTGTTGATGCTGAGTGGAACATTCTGTATGACAAGTTAGAGAAGATCCATCATTCTGGAGCCAAAGTCGTCTTGTCCAAGCTCCCCATTGGGGATGTGGCCACCCAGTACTTTGCTGACAGGGACATGTTCTGTGCTGGCCGAGTGCCGGAGGAGGATCTGAAGAGGACGATGATGGTAACCCAACTTGCTCAGACTGCTACTTGGCCTCCGTGGCCCTGGGGGCAGAGGTGTTATTTACCTCTGGTGGGCAGGAGTGCACCTCCGTGGCCCTGGGCGGTTATTTACCCCTGGTGGGCAGAGTGCGCTGTCAGGTTGGCATGTGAGTCCAGGCCCGTTGTCTTGTTGCCTTAAAGCACTGCAGTGGCAGTGTGTGGGTGCTCAGATGCAGCAGTCAGTCTAACCAGAATGGGTCAGGGACTCTGACGTGTGAGGGAACCTAGCGGTAATGCTGTCATCAGCTGAATGCACTCATGTGTTGATGCTTCCAGCCAGGTTTCCTTCCTTCTGCGGTGTCTCACCACAGATGCCTAAGTCTGAAGCACTGATCCTGACTTCATTTGTTAGGCCCAAAGCACCCTGGTTTGGGGGAGGGTTGTGGGGTGAACCACTGGGTCCCCATTTCCTTTTAACTAGGCCTGTTTGTCCTTCACGTACCTTAGATCTTTTTTGTTTCAGAAGGTGCAAGGGTCATCTGGAGGTCAGGGGTGAGAGAGGGTCATGCAGTGCACAGGGCTCTTGGGCACTGTGGCAGAGTCCAGCACGGGGAATTGGCTCTGCCACTAGGTGGCGGGAAGCTTGCTGGCCTGGTGTGAGCCTTCACTGTTGGGGATCTTGCCCTCTTGTGCTCCGCAGGCCTGCGGAGGCTCCATCCAGACCAGCGTGAATGCTCTGTCAGCAGATGTGCTGGGCCACTGCCAGGTCTTCGAAGAAGCCCAGATTGGAGGCGAGAGGTGAGCTGCAGGCCTGGGCTGTATCTTGGCTGAGCTCTCGAGGCTTGCCTGAGTGTGGCCTCCTGCCGTCCTGTGGGTGTGGAATACAGCATGTGCTACTTTTTTTGCAGTCTTACCTCCTGGGGCATAAAGAGCTCAGGTGTAGTGTATTTTGGTGGGGAGGGTCACACTGGGTCTAAAGTGTGACTCCGCAGTCTTTTTTATGTCCCAGTAGTACGGCTCCAGACATTGCCAAGAAGATGTCTCAAAGGGTGGGATTGGGGAACCTTAGTAGGACAGAGAAGAGCAGCTGCTGAGTGCTGGGAGGTGTGGTGACGTCAGCACGCAGCAGGCTGGCAGCACGCAGCAGATGGGACTTGAATGGTATGATTTGACCCTGGACGTAGGTACAATTTCTTCACCGGCTGCCCCAAGGCTAAGACTTGCACCATTATCCTCCGCGGTGGCGCCGAGCAGTTTATGGAGGAGACAGAGCGGTCCCTGCACGACGCCATCATGATTGTCAGGAGGGCCATCAAGGTACTGGGCTGGTGACTTCTTGCCGGACGGCCCATTCTCCCTCCCAGGCTAGTGAGACCCTGGATTAGTGTGCCAAGTCCTTCCCTGGGTGGCATCCGGGCCCTGATGTGCCTCAGAAATCATAGAGGAACAGCCTCAGTCTCCCAAAATGAGTCATGCTGCCTTAAGGCCAAGACTCGTTCTGGTGAGCAGACTGTGGAGCTGAGGTTGTCAGCCACCCCCGGGACTGTGCCAGTGTCCTCAGGCCGCAGGCGACCTTGAAGATGGTCGGAAACCATGAAGTTCACTGAAGTTGGGGTGTGCTAGACAAGGGCCACATATAGACTTCCTGGGGCTTGGAATGGGGGAGATCATGAGGAACCACTCCCTGGGCTGGGGGGCCTGTTGGCTGAGTGGCCCAGGTTCTCCCTGGCTAGAGCTTGGACCATGGGGACCACTTGTGTTCAGAGACGGATCTGGTCTCTGCAGAATGATTCCGTGGTGGCTGGCGGTGGGGCCATTGAGATGGAGCTCTCCAAGTACCTGCGGGATTATTCAAGGACCATTCCCGGGAAACAGCAGCTGTTGATTGGGGCATACGCCAAGGCCTTGGAAATTATCCCACGCCAGCTGTGTGACAATGCGGGCTTTGATGCCACAAACATCCTCAACAAACTGCGGGCTCGGCATGCCCAGGTGGGTGCTTGCTTTTTGGGGGCTCCAGGGATGTGGGTGGATGGAGCTAGATTCTGAGTGTGTGCTGTGATTACTCCTACTCTGCGCTCAGCCCAGGTGACAGTGCTGGAACTAAACTCAGTAGCAACTAACTGTGCTGCCACTGAGGGCGGAGGCAGAGCCCCAGGGCCAGGACTGGAGGTCCCCAGCTTCATCAGCCCCTCCCAGGACTGTGGTCACTCTCTCCGGTGCAAGGGAGGAAGCAGAGCAGCCCGTGGCCCGGCCTGGACGTACACCCTGCTCTCTGGGATCCTGCTCACCCCGGTCCTGCCATGGTCCCACCACCTCCGAGTGTCACCTCTGAGAACTTCACTTCCTCATTTGTTATTTAGCAAATACTTCTTAAGTGCCAGACACACTGACAGCAGCAGTGCCCAGTGAGGGACCGTGCTTCTGGCTTGTGTTAGGACTTAGCGCAAATCCTTTACCTTCCTGCCCAGTTCCTCATCTAATGGGACTGATGGAAACAGTAGATGATACAGTAAGATAAGGGTTGCTGCTCTTGAGAAGCATGGTTCCATGTATGCAGTCCTCACGTGGGAATGAGGTGAGGCCTCCCCGAAGCAGCAGCTGGCCTGGGAGAGGGCCAGAGCCCGGTATGATCCGTGTGTCCAAGGTTCAAAGGGGGTGGTGAGCCGGGCCAGGGGTGGGAAGAGGTGGACTTCCAGGTTCCTGTTTTGATGCTGGAGGTTGATCCCATCTTCAGGGAAGTGCCGGCAAGCTCAGAGGATCAGGGTTCCTAACGTTCCCTGTCTTTCGGAGGGACAGTATGCAGGGGAGAATTTGAAAGCCGTTCCATGACGCCTCCACCACTTTCTGATCTTTCAGGGGGGCATGTGGTACGGAGTAGACATCAACAACGAGGACATCGCTGACAACTTCGAGGCCTTTGTGTGGGAGCCAGCTGTGGTTCGGATAAATGCCCTGACTGCAGCCTCTGAAGCTGCGTGCCTCATCGTGTCCGTGGATGAAACCATCAAGAACCCTCGCTCAACAGTGGACGCACCCCCAGCTGCTGGCCGTGGCCGAGGTCGGGGCCGCCTCCACTGAGAGGCACCCCACCCCTCGCACAAGTGGCTGGCGGGCTGGCTGCAGGGTGCCCTTAAGCTCGCTGTCTTGTCTTGCTTAATTGGTATTACAAGGAAGGTGTAGTGATTGGCCCACTCTGTTCTAACTGGGGCTTATTTAAATAAACCTTAAGGCTTCGAATTCACTTTGCAGATTACTTGAGGACAGGAGTGTTACTCACAAATGTGCTTGCCTGCAGCTCAGGATTTCAGTTTTGTATGTACTAACCCAAAAGGTGGAAAGATTACCTGTCATCCTTTGGGTTGTCTTCACTAGCCTTGGGGTGGTTCTGGCAGAGTGGAGGTCACACTACCTGAGCGACCCCTGTTCTAAAGTGTCACTGTGGTATCAGGGAGCTCCACCTGACCGGCCCCTGTCCCGAAGCGTCACTGTGGTATCTGAGTCCCAGGAGTAGCTGGGAGATGTGGAGTTCCTTCCTTTTCTTCTGAATGTATCCTGTTTAGCCCTGGCCCAGCCAGGCACTGCTCCCAAGGTTTCTCTGGGTTTGAGTAAATGTGTTTCATGACCTGTTGGCCCCTTCTGCCTCTGTATTCTTTTGGTGCAGTCTTTGGTCCCTCTTCGTTGAGATGCTGAGGTTGAAGTCTCAGAGGAATGTCTTAGAGAGGCCATACCCTCTTTAAACTGCAGTGACTCAAGTCCATTGTGGGTGTGCAGAAAGAGCACCCATCTGTTCTCAGTTTGCTCTCTCCTGACCTGTGCGTTTGGATGGGCCAGCACAGACCAACGGGAGCCAGGGCCTGATTGTGACGGGCAATTGTGAAGCTACCGGGACCCTCCAGTCATACTGAGCCACTGGCGCCTGTGCTGCTTGATACTGGGAAGTGATTTTTTTTAAATTTCTGAGTCCAGCCATTCCTGGTTAGATGGACTCGGGTGGAATGGGGTGTAGTGGACAGGTCCAGACTTTGGGATCCCTCCTCACTCGATGGTCCGTGGGTGAACTACCTGTTCCTGAGTCTTAGTTGTCCTAAATGTATAATGAAAATAAGAACAGGTGGTTCAGAGCTGTGGGGATAAGTGCTCATCTGCTTGTTTGATGCTGGAGCCACACGCAGTTCAAGCCTAAACACCTGTTTGTTTTTCTGACTTCCAATATTTCAAGACCTGAGTGATCCCACAGGTGGGACCACCCCATTTGGCAAAATAGGGACGTTGTTAGCCAGGCCATGTTGGGCAACTCAGTCTCTCCTAGGCCAAAGCCTGGTCGGCTGGCCTGAGCCTCCTGAGGAGCTTGTTGGGACTGGTTAGTGCCTGCTGCGCCCACTGTCCCTGTGCTGGGGTTGCCCTTAGAGATGGTCGAGCATGGGGAATGGCCCCCAAGGCTTTCCGTCCACACACAGACGCGGAAAGGCGGTGGACTGGCTGAGGCAGTAACCTGCATGGCCTTCCTCCAGCCATGTCTGTGGTCTGGAGACGGGTCTTCGGATGCTTTGTCCACCCCACTGATGCCAGTCAGGTCATCCACTTCCTTCCTGCCTCAGTGCACTTCAGCTGCAGAAGGGCTTCGGGACACAGACCAACCAATACAGCCACCTACCATTTAGTTCCCTGAGGCAGATAATCCCGTTTCACCATCTTTTATTGGATACAAAGCCTTAAGTTCTCCAATGCCTGTGTGATCCGTTTGCATACATACACTCAGGTACATTCAGCAAAGGGCGTCTATGGGTGGGTGAGGAGCAAAGTGCTGGGGTGGTGATGCCTGGGTGGGGCAGAGAAGGGGGGCCACCAAAGGCCCCCTGGAGGCTGGAGGTACAGGCACCACTTCAGAAACAAAACCAAAAAATCCTCTCCACCCCTCTGCCTGATGTGCTTGGGGTGGGAGAAGCTACCCTCTCACGGCTCAGGCCCCTTGCAGCCTGGCTGTGCAGGGAAGGCAGGGCCTGGGGGGGCAGTTGTGGAGGTCCCACCAGCAGTGCCCACTAGAGCCAAGCCCCCTCGTGCCAGCCACGAGGCAAGCCTAGGACTCATGGTGGGGAAGCCTGCCTGATTGTCGGGGCAGTCTTGGGACTGGCCAGGTTCCCAAGGGTTTGGGGAGGGAATAGGAGCTGGCTGCCTCAGTTGGCCCTGGTATTCTGATCTTCACCCAATTCTATACCTTATTCTCAGGCCAGAGCTGCAGAACACACTTGTCCAGGAATAAATACATATACACGATACACAGCAATATATACAGAAATGCAGGCCTGGGACAAGGCTGGGTGAGAAAGCATGGCCACCAGGGCTAAAGAGGTGTGCCAGTCCCCTAGGAGAGGGATGTTCTGCCCATCAGGCCCTGACAGGCTGGGGCACATCCCATTGGTTTAAGTTGACTCTGGGCACTTGGGCCCTGCACCCACCCACCATCTCTCCTGGTATCACCCCAAGTCCAGCAGGAACTGGGTCTTTGGCACCAATAGTCACTCTGTTAAGGTCTTCAATTTAGCGCCTTAGAAGGACCGGGACCTGGGCAGCTTCCCCCTCTTGTGACCCACAGGACTAGAGATGGGACCAGGTGGGCAGGCAGGGCCCAGAAGCAAAGGACAGCGCCAAACCTTGGAGCAACAAGCCTTAGCAAGGAGGTGGACTTTTTCTTTCTTTGAAGCAGTTCTGAGGTGCTGGCTCAAACTCCACTCAGAACTAGGAAAACAAGAGCTGCCTTGGTCCTTTGGGGGTCTCTTCTGACCAGTGAAAAGCCCTGTTTCTGGGCAGCCCTCTCCCTCTCCTGCTGGCATTCAGATGTCTACCGCATCCCCTTTGTTCTGCCAGTGCTGAGGCAGCCTGAACAAAGCATGATGAAATGCTCAAGCTAAGTACGACGGGCACCCCAGGGGCTGGGGTTGAGCTGTGTGGCAGGGAGGTGGTAGGGACACCAAGTGGCCACCACCCATACACCTTCTACATATGCCTGGGCCCCCTGGAGCAGGGGCTGCCTTGGTTTGCTCTCAAAACCTGTTCTTTGCATCTTTGTTAGAGGTGAGGTATGGGTGAGTGAAGGAGGGCTGGACCCTCCTTCCCTGTTCCCCATCATCAGCCCTAGCTGCATGGTTGCCCAAGTGGACAAATGGACTTGGTAGGGGTGGGGGTCTGCAAACCTGCCGGGTCTCAGGCAGGCATGAAGTTTGGGCCACACAAGTGTGTCAGCTCCAGGGGCAGGTGTGCAGCGGGACACACTGTACCCCATGTTCCTGTTGGCAGGGGCCCAGGCATGTACCACAGAGACCCCCACACTTCCTCCACTTGGCTGGAAAATACAGGGCAGGGGACTTGGTGGGTTTTCTGGAAACAGCCAAACCCATGAGAAGCAAGCTACCCCCAGCAGGAGAAGAGAGGGCGCCTCGTTCCCTTTGCTGCCCGCGTGCAGCGCTATCACACAAATGAGCCATGAATGAGCCTACTGCTGGCACCAGCCCTTCCAGCACCCCCTTTCCCCCACTTCAGCTCACTGCCCATGCACCCCAACTTCCTTTCCCAGGACTGATGCCGGCCATCCCGGTGGGCACCCACCCATGGAGAAATTGCCAAGAGTCTGTATTCTGGGTTAGAGACTTCCTAGGGAAGACTCTGGTCAAGCAGGGCATCCCTTTGTGCTTTGTCCGGGAGGCAAGGAGGGCAGCACCTCTGGTCCTGGGGGTATGGGGAGCAGGGGCTATAGAGGGTGCAGGTGGAAGGCAGGGCAAATGCACCCAGGGCAGCCAGGCCCTAAGGGGACCTCCACCTCCCTTTTAGGCCAGCAAAGTTGTGCTTCTTCCCATGATTCCTGGGGACAGGGCTGGGGAGGTGGGAGTCAGTAGAGCCAGCACCTCTGGGTTGGGGATGCTGCAAGGCCAAGGCTTCGTGCAGGACAGGATGAGGAGTTGCCCATATGTATGGGGTCTTCAAAGGGCAGGGCCATGGGAGGAAGTCATCAACAACGAGAAGAGTGGATGTGGAGCCCGGGAAGCTGGGTGCACGGCTGAGTCTGGGCCCCCCTCTGGAGGCCTCACTGCAGGGTAACCCAGGGCTGGGTCTTTATGTCCAAGCCAGATTGTGGCAGAAAGCTGGGTCCCTGGAAAACTGAGAAACTGGAAGAAACCAGCCCTAGCCAGGACCAGCTAGCTAGCTGCCTAACAGTTAGGGCTGAAAGCCAGTCCTGTGCAGGAGAGAAGGAAACCCTTAGGTCAATCTAGGTGAAAGTCTGAAAGAACTTTGCAAATGAAGGTTGGCAAGACCCATGACCTCGCAGCCACTGTGGGAGTTCTGAGGAGGAACTGGGAGACCGGAGTCTAGAGCCTTAGTGCTGGGTCCTGGTCCTGTAGGGACAGCGTCGGGTCAGTGAAAACCCCCCAGTGCATTCTGTGGCTTCTAAGCCAAGTGGCTCTGGCTCGGGCCCCAGAACTGTCCCCAGGCAGAAAACTCCCAACAGAGCCCTCAGCCCACAGGACCAGCTGACACCAAGGAGGGACAAGTCTGGCCCCCCAGGCCTCGCTGCCTTCCAGGGCCACACCTGCAGCGTGCTAGCCAGACAGGAGAGTGAACCAGATCACCGCCCCCACCCCCTGCCCCCACCCGGCCTCTCCCAGGCCCCAGCACAGAGGTCAGCCCAGTGACTCCCTCCCACACAGCCTTGGGGACCCAAAGGCCATCAGAGTCCTGTCCCTGTCTAAGCACCTGGATTAGAAGGACATTCCTTGAGGACAGGAACTGCTTCTCATGGGTGACAGGGTTTCCCAGGGTCCCGCCAGAGGCTTGGGAAAGCTGACAAGTATGGAAACATGCACCTTTCAGCTCAGACTTCAGCTCGGGTGTGTTGTGGGGTATGTTGTTGTTGGAAGGGGTCTTGTCTGTATCAGTAAAAACATTTTTTCTTCCTGGCAATTTCCCCCTTTGGGAGGGATGGTCTCAAGTCCTAGGGAGAAGGTCTGGGTGAATGTTTTGCCCTTCCAAGCCCACTCCCTCTCCCTCAGTGCACTTTTGCCCCCTACCTTTGGCTGACCACTTACCCAGACCCCTAGGCCTGTGTGTTGTCCCTAGAGAATGTGGACTCAAAGCCCAGGTAGGGTGTCTGAGGGAGCGCCCCACAGAGGGTTGACACGGAGCAGGGTGGGGAGAATAGCCCTCCTTACCAAGTCTGAGCTGCCTTGAGGAGCCCCCTCTGGCCTGGAGCCCAGCAGAGGACCCGGACCAGAGGCTGGGCCTCAATAGCAGGAGGTCTGCTGGAGTAGCCTGAGCAGCCAAGGAGCCACTGCATAGTTACTGCAGATCCTCGGGGCGAAGACAACAGGTGCTGGTGGTGACTCAGCTCCTCGCTGGCTGTGCCCCGAAGGCTGCTCCAGCTGGGGACTGGGTGAGGGCCTGGGGCAACTCCTGTCCATGCCCCTGCCCTGGAGAGGCAGTGCCCAGGGTCATGCCTTTTGCTCTGCTGTCCCAGGAGGAGGACAGGAAACTGTCAACCCTTCCCTGGAAGCCAGAGATAACACCAGGCCTCCAAAGGTCTAGTCCAAATCAGGGTCCCTCTGGAGATCCAAAGAGAGTGCCCTGGTGTGGGGCTGGCAGGGGCCCTGCCGCCCCTCACCCGGGTTAGCAGCCGCCTTCCACCTTGATGTGCAGGATCTTAGAGAAGCCGGGCCTCCGTCGCAGGGCCTGCAGACCAGACCTGGGTTAGTTTTCCTCGGGGCCAAATCCTCAGGGCCACACAGGGGAGGCCTTCCCATCACACACCCGTCACCCGCCCCAGCCTAGGGTCATGGGGTCTTGGGTGGCCTCAAGGCCAATTACTTACCTGAAGTTTGGTCACCATGTCTTCAAAGAGCTTCTGGGCCTCGGGACTGCTGGGCTCTTTGAAATAATCAGCAATCCCAATCTGGACCACAATGGATTTGAGGTTCCGGCAGATGCCTAGGAAAAGGTGGGTAAGGTGTGTGCCTGTGTTTGGCCTGGGCAACAGGGCTGCTGCCTTTCCTCTCACTAGAGAAAGCAGAACCCTACCAAGGGACAGTCAAATGCCAGGACCTGGGAACACAGAGAGGAGGGCAGACTGCTGCGCAGGGGCTCAACCGGACAACGGGAGAGAGCGAAAGGTGATGTGGAAGAGGCGGAAGCCACGGTGAACTCCGGGAGGATGAGAGGGCAACGGCTGTGCAGGGGCCCTGAGAGCTCCCCCGGCAGAGGGGGCAGTTGCACTATGGCCTGGGCATTTGGAAGTGAGTAACAAAGGCCGAGCCACTGAGGCGAGGCTAGTGGTCTCGGCAGGAGCGTGGAAGAAGGGGCACAGGGAGCAAATGAGTGGGAGCAGAGGGCTTAAGGGACTGGGTGCTGCCATGAAGTCAGGAGAGGAGGAGGGAGAAGATCAGGAGGCTGAGGGGCCTTGAAGGTCATAATTTTGAGAGCTGAGCAGTTAATTCTGGTGGTCAGTGCAAGGCAAGGTCCTGAGGCTGAGGGGGAGGAAAGAGGAGGACACTGGAAATACTAAGGTCGATAATGGGGTTCTGCCAAGGGTCAAACGGTCCTGGATGATGGTCTGACTTTACGGGTGTGAGAAACCCAAGCTGGGCACCCATGTCCTCTCTGCAGGTTAAGGATGCTGGAGCGCGTGCCGGAGGGAGGGAGGGCCACAGGAGGCCTGGCCTGGAGTCTATACCAGGGAGAAGAGTCTTCCCTCTGATAACTGTCCTTGGGGGCTCACACAGCATCTCATTCAACCCACTTATTCATCCTAGAAAATCAGCTTAGAAGATGTGGTACAAAACTCAGAGAGGTATAGGGACTTGCCCAAAATCACGCAGCTAATAAGCAGTAGAATCAGAATTGAGACCCAGATCAGTAAAGCTCTAAAACCTGTGCTCTGAACCTGTCTGTTCTCTCGCCTCTGCTCTTGGCTGGAGGCTCACATGGGGAAGATGGTGCTGCCTCACTACTGTCTCCAGTGTGAGTAGGGCACAAGGCAACCAATGTCTGCTGAACTGAACGATTTGGACCAGATGCTGGAAGGCCTTAAATGCCACATTGGCCTCAGAAGGCACTGGTGGCAAAGCCAGAGCTAGAACCCTAGTCAGTCTAAGCACTGGTGCTTGCTGACGAGGAGTGACAGGCAGCTGGTTATGCTTCTTGCTGACCAGGCATGGTAAGAGGTGACCCTCGTACACCATCCCGCATCCCACACTCCACCCCCCACTCACTGTTGAAATGCAGCAGGGCTTTGGGGGTGACGGGGGTGGCCGTGAGCACCAACATCTCCAGTCCTTTCAGGCCTTCCCGGCAGACCTCAGCCGCCACCTCCTGGGTGATCTCCGACACGTGGTCCAGCTCCAGGACCTGCAGCCGCATGCAGTTTCTTGCTAGGAAGAGGGAGGAAGGGGGACATCCTGCTGATGAACTCCCCAGGTCACCTCCTGCCCAGCACCCTAATAATGCTCCTGCCACCACCCAGGCTGTAGCCCAGAGCTCCTCTGAGATTTCTGTGTCGTACCCATGCCTGCTTCCCACTAACCCCCGCCTCGGTCCCAAGGGAAGACTCACCGAGTGATGCCAGGCCCTGCACCCCACAGCCGGCGCCCCCAACCCCCAGGGCCCTAAGGTGGGGCCAACAGCGACCGATCATCTGCAGACAGCGGTTACTGAAGCGCGTGGGCTGCTGGCTGGAGAATGGGGGGCAGGAAAGGTTGTCAGGAAAGCGTCTGGTCGCATGACACCCCAAGCCTGCTCCTCCTTCAGGCTCCGCCTTGGGCAAGGGCCCCGCCAACCATCCCAGCTGCTTAAGTCAGAACCTGGGGTCATCCCTGACTCCTCCTCCCTCACCTCCTGCCAACCCATGGATTCTGATTCCAAAATAAGTCTTCAACCTACATGTCGTTCAGACCACTGTCAATCTTCGTCTGGACTAGAACTAGACTCCCTGCCGATTCATCCTCCATGCTGCTGGCAGTGAGCCAGTCATTCCTACTTTCTCTCAGTCAGTCAGTCAACAAATGGTTCTAAGTGTCTACCACAGCCCAGAACAACTGAGCTAGGCCCCGGGGACAAGGTGGTGCCAATACAGATACGGTCCCTGACCTGAGGGAGTGGATAGTGAGATGAAGGGGGAGGGGGGGCCAAAGAATGTCACCGGCCTGATGTAATTAAGATCTAAAATCCCCCAATTGCTTCCCAGCACTTTCTAGATAAAATACAAAATCTAAACCCTGTAGGCAAGGCCTTCCTGACCTTGCCCCAGCCTGCCTTTCCCCACGCACTACTCAGCTCTGCCCGCCACTGCTCGCTGCTCACAACAAAGTTGCCACTTCCCTGAACGCTAACTCCCTCGGCACTCGCCCAGGCCACAGGTGTCGCCCTGGCATCTGTGGCGTACTTGGCACCCAGGCTGTGGAAACCGACATTTACAGCCTCTGCCCTGAGAACCGTGAGTCTTGTGGAGACTGAAACATTGAGAAACTGTTGCAAAGCAGACTACAGCAGGGGTTGGGACAAGGTGCGGCAGGAATGGAGGCAGGAGAGCAGTGACAAACTTGCCCAAGGCATTACTAAAGAAACACCAGAGGACCTGGGAGCAGATGTCACATGAAGACAGGGCTTGCAGGGCCAGACACAGGGAGCAGCCAAGCCTGACATGCCTGAGGAGCTCCAAGGACAGCCATGAGTGACCTCACACCCTGGACTCTCCACTGGCCACCTTTTTTGTACGCTACACACTGAGGGCCCTGAACTGCCTTTCATATGCCGGACCTATCTGCATCTAGCTAGTGTTTACTCACCACCTGCAGGTGGGCCCTGCAGGCTTTGTGGACACACCTGCTTTGAGCCACCAACAGTCCTAATAAGGTCAACAGATCCCTAATATCACCATCACTTTGCAGGCTGAGAAACTGAAGCACTATTGGGTTGCCCAAAGTCACACTGCTGGTAAGCCAGGACATGCCCCTGGGTCTGATTTTAAGCCTTGTACCTAACGCTTAAATGCACAAGTTAATGAATGTGAATCTGTCTCCCAAACCAGCTGATGGAGTGGGCCCAAGATCTGCTCAGTCCTCAGCCCCAGGCCCCACCCATCTAGGTCCCCTCCTCACCCCTGCCAGGGCTCACCAGGGGTGAAGTGGCGCCACCTGGAGGGAGACAATCTCTCTGCAGCCCGCGCCCAGGGCCCAAATGACCTCATGGCCAACGGGATCTGTGGCGCTCCTGTTGAAAAGACAAAGCTGGGGGCCACCCACCCTGGTGGCCTCTGCTCCCTTCTCTGGGGCCACAGAGTTCTTGGGTTCCTCTGCCTGAGAGCCCAGGGGGAAGGGTATGCAGAGCCCCAGGATCCTTTGGGCCCAAAGCCAACCCTCTGGGGTTGCATCTGGTGTGGTAGACCTACCTGTAGGTGACAGCCTGCAGGGCACGGCAGTAGCAGCTGGCCAGCCAGAGCGAACGATCCGTGAGGATGTTGGGACAGTGGGAGATGCGCAGGATCAGCAGGTTGCCCCCCGCAGCCTTCAGCAGGGACTCCAGCCCTGCTTCCAGGCAGCCTCTGGGGATAAGAGGTCAGGGGGTGGCTCGTACCCACCTCCTGCTCTGGAAAGCATCCTCACGTACTTCTGGGTCTGTAGTCCAGGAGCACCTACCCACCCACCCACCCACCCACCACGGCCTCACCGGGTGTTCCGGGCATACTCCTCCTTGCTCTCCTTCTTGCCACGTTGCCGAGGCTTCAGGTTCTGCAGTGTCAGTGAGTGGGCCTGCGTGCACCACTGAGCCAGCATCGCCAGGAACTGCAGAGAGAGGGGTCACCTGGGGGTGAGGGGTCTGAGCCTGGCTGGCTGGAGGTGGACCAGCTCCAGGGTAGGCGGCCCCATGAGAACATTTCGGGAAAGCCAAGCAAGAGCTGGGGTCTTGTAAGGGTTGTGAATACCAGACCTGGAGGGGCCATATGCTGGAGAAGGTGGGGGGTGGACGTGAGTTCACAGCAGGGATGAGTGGGTGGGCAGGGGCAGGGGGCAGAGACAGGCACCTTGGAACAGACTCGGGCATTCTCGAGCAGCACCCGTGTCCAGACGGCGGGGTGGCGGGCCACAAAGCGCCAGTCACGGCAGACCTCGGCGGCATGCAGGAGCGTGCGTGTGTCCAAGTAGGTGAAGATGCAGAACAGAGCAGCTCGCATCTTGAGGATCTCTGGGCTGATGACCTCGTTGGAGCGGGAGGGGCTGCCCCTCTCTGCTCGCCGACCCCGCCCACTGCCTCCCTCAGAGCGGGCTGCACAATACCAAAGGGTCAAAGGTGAGTGTGGAGGGTCAAAGGCCAGCATGGGGATGTGGGTGGGGAGCTAGGGTAGCTTAGGAGCTACAGGAGGAATAGGCATAAGAGATCCATGCTGGGGGACCGGCGCCTTGGGAGGGAGGACAAGAGGCCTCTGCTGCCCCCTCCTCTGCGTCATCCCCATCCCTAATTTTGCAAATTAAAAATAAAAAAGGGTAGTCTTTCCTCGAGTAAATCTTTTTTAAGGTAATGTATCATCACACAGTCTAAACTCACCCCCTAGATGAGGCAACTGAGCCAAGTTTAGAGAAGGAAAGGGTCTGGAGGACCACAGCACAGATGGGCAGAAACAAAACCTCTGTGAACAGAAGGCAGGTGAGGGCTGCCCGAAGCGGTCACAGGGGCGCAGCCATGCATACGCCTTGACCGGGACCCTCTCACCTCCACATGTGTGCATGGCCTTGTCTATACACGGGAAGGCGTCCCGCCCCCCCCCCCCCCCCCCAGCTGCTCCGGGGCCTCAGAATCTCGAGTCAACACTCAGCTACTCTCCTGTGAATGTCAGGGAGCCTACCACATAAATGGACCCCCTTGGATGGGCATCCTTATGCAAAACCGGCACTGCCCTGTCACGTAGCTTCCTGCCCCAGGGTGCAGGGAACTGTGCGGGGAATTTGTCATTCTCATCGTGGGAAGTCTGGGGAAAGGGGAAGGCGGAGCAGGAGCCCCAGGGGTATACTGCCTCTGCCCTCTATCCTCTGGGAGGGCCTGCACCTGGGAAAACCTGGCCTCTCTGCCCACCCTCCTGGGACTCACCTGAGAGCCGGCAGCTGCTCAATGGCCCAGCCATAGCAGGTCCAGGGTGGGGGGCATCTGAAGGGCCCTCAGCCTCTGACTCGGTGGTTCGGGAGCCCACGTCCGAAACGTCCCCCTCCTCCCCCTCCGTGCTGTGTCGGCGGGGTCTGCGCTGCCAGTTTTGAATGGCCTGGCGTCGGAGGCCTGAGCTTCGAGGAGCCTGAGACCGCTCTGAGCCACCGTTGGCATTCTGGGTCCTTGTGCCCAAGCCCCCAGGCCCACTGTCTTCAGGCGCCCCCTCTTCTGGGCGAGGCAACTCCAGACTGTCACTGTCATAGCAGCCTGAGCTCTGGGACGCAGCTGGGACACGGCTGGAGGCCCTGGGGTGGACCAGATGGTGAGGAGTGAGAAGAGAGGGGCAATAACCCTGCCCAAACTCCCCAACCCACCCCTCCCACCAATCAAGGACAACCCACCCACCCTACTTTCCAAGAGTCCCCTCTGAATGTGCAAAGGAGATAGACAGAGGTGACCCAAGGAGGATGGGGACAGGAGGAGCCAAGCCTCCGGACAGGTAAGCCATCCAGTGGGCCAGTGGGTCTTTTCCGGGTGAGGGTGGGCTGTGTGGGGTGGGCCGGGCCCGAGGCTTACCCTGTGCTGGGAGAGGAGCCATGCCGGGACACTGCATATGTGCTAGGCATGGCCAGGCCCACGTGGTGCTCTCGCTGTGGGCCCCCAAAGCAGGAGGGAAGGCAAGGGGGGCAGAGGAAGCAAGAGGATGAGAAGGAGCAGGTGAAACGGTGCAAGATTGACAGAAGAGGAGAGAGAAGAAGGAAAAAAAGTTGGGAAAGATGGACAAACAGACAACCCAGAGATGCGGGCTCACCAGCCCCTGCACATACCCACCCAGCATCCCGGCCCTGGCCTGTGGCTCCCGGGCTCTCATTTGCAGGGATGGGCCTCTGAATCACACCTTCCTACAGCCTCAGGGGCCTGTCCTTCTGCCATTTCAGAGGGGCTCCCCTGTTTCTGGACCCCCTACTTCAAGCCTAGAGTATGCGCATGGGGAAGAGCCAAAGAAGGGAGCATTGCAGGGGATGTCAGGCCACAGGTTAAGGGGGGGTTTGTGGAAGCTAGGGGTGTGGGTGGAAGAAGGAAGGCAGGTGGCACTCACCATTCGGCCTGGGCCCCGGGGCGCAGGCCCAGCGCCACCTCCCCCAGCTCCACGGCCCAGGCTGGCACTTGGTGTGCTGCCGCAGCTACTGCTGATGACCTGCAGCTGCCGTTCAGCGCGGTCCGCCCGCTCCAGGAGCTCCTCGATGAACTGCTGCAGCCGCAGCTTGGCGCTGGCCTCCCGTGCCGCCGTCTCCTTCAGGAACTGGTCGATCTGCACCACCTCCCTGGGCCCAGAGCAGTCTCTTACCCCAGTGCCTCAGCCTGGCTGCTCACCCACCCTCTGGAGGACACCCTGGCCAGTAGAGAGTGACATGGGCACAGCTGCCCACAGTGTCTGCTCACAGTCACATGGGTACACACAGAACAGGCCCAGGCACACCATCCCACACAAAGGCACACACAGAAATGCCAGCATATACTCTGAGTCACAGACTCATGCCCCACCCATCCAGCCACACACACACTACTGGACACACCTGCTCCCCCTGGACACACTCACAGGCATACTCAGTCATACACAGCCACCTCCTGCCTCCAGACACTCTCACAGGCACACACAAACCCACGGCGAAGTACGCCAAGTCCAATACATAGCCCCACACTCAAACAGGTGTACTCATAGCATGTTCACTCACGGGCACACACGGTCTGAGACAGGCAGTCCCACCAACACAATCAAACACTGCCCCACATGCATACCACGCACATTTTCAGAAACAGTCTCAGATGCAGAAGCACACTTCCAGCTGCACTGCCGCCCTCCAGAAGCTGCATGTACCCACATCACACTTAAGAGTCATCAGAGTGTTTATTCCCAAATGCATTCAGAGTTGTTCGTACATCCACGTAACACTCACTGAGCACCTTCTTGGTGCCAGGCACTGTTCTAGGAATTGGGGGCACAAAAGTGAACAAAGCAGAGAAAAATCCCTGCCCCCATGGAGCTCATCTCACTATGGGGCGGATAAATAACACCTACATGTTTCATAATTCTACATTTAAAGGCCAGAGAAATAAGGAGAAGCCAGCAAAGACGGAGAAGGAGCAGACAAAGAGACAGGAGATCCCAGATGAGTGTCCTGGAAGCCAAGGGAAGAAAGTGTTTCCAGATCTGCTGTGTCAAAGGCCGCTGCTGGACCATGTAAGACGATGGCTTGGTCTTGGCAACGTGAAGGTCGCTGGTGACATGGAGGAGGGTGGTGGAGGTGGACATCTGATCAGAATGGGTTCAAGAGAGAAAGTGGGGAAAGAAGTTGGAGAAGAGGATAAACAGTATTTTAAAGAGTTGTTCTGCAAGGAGAGGAAATGGGCAGCTCAACGAGGAGGCAGGGTTGTGGCAGAGGGGAGATCGTGTTTGTGTGCTTTTAGGAACGACACAGTAGACAGGGAAAATCTGACAGGGCTGAGAGAGGGGAGAATTGAGTGGGCAAAAGGGGAGCGCACCTGGTGCCAGAATGTAGGAGCTAGCCTTGGCTGGAGAAGGCAGAGAAAGAGTCTTCACAGACAGGCACTCGGTCACACTGCCATGGACTCACAGTCCTAAACACACATTGTCTTGACACTCTCAGCCCCACATGCACTACCATTACGTGCTCATGGCCACAGGTCCCATAAGCCACGGTCACACACACAGACACACCCATAGCCACATTCGAGGTGGTGGCAATGGCACAGTGACACACAAGTTCACCCATTCAGGAACATTTGCGGGCACATGACCCTGCGGACCACTCACTGCTGCTTGCGGCTCAGCTCCTGTTCCTTGTGCACGAGGTCCTGCTTGAGAGAGGCCAGCAGTTCCACACTCACGTCCACCTGGCGCGAGAGCTCAGAAGCACGCTCCTCCAGCTCCTCTTTCTCGCGCCCCAGCCGGGCACTCTCCTGCCTCGCAGTCTCCAGCTCCGCAGCCTTGCGCTCCAGCTCGGCCTGCAGCCGGCCCACCTGGCCTGCGATCTTCTGCTCCACCTCCTCGCTCAGCCTCTCCAGCCGCCGGTCCACCTCCAGCTTCTCCAGCGCACGGATCTTGAGGCGAGCCAGGCCTTCCTCATAAGCCACATCGGCAGGCGAGGGGGAAGCGGGCGAGGCGGAGGTGGGCCCGGGGCAAGGGCTGGGGCCGGGGCCAGGCGGCGGCGTCGAGCACGCCGAGGAGGCCACCGACTTGCGGGCGAACAGCTCCCCCAGGGGGATCTCAATCTCGCGCAGGGCATAGCGCGCGGCGGGCACGAGGCCAGGCTCCGCCAGCTCCTCGCAGGGCAGGCTGGCGGGCACCAGGTCCCCGGGGAAGTGGGCGAGGGGCGCGTGGTGGTGGTGGTGGTGCAGCAGGTGGGGCGTGGCGGGCGACGGCCCGGCCGCCTGCTCCTTGCCCTGGAAGGACGTGCTCTCGAAGACCTCGCGCCGGGCGCCGGGCACCGCCAGCAGGGCGGCAGGCTCGGGCGCCAGCGGGAAGCCCGAAGCTGCGGCTGCTGCGGCCGCCCCGTCGCAGATGCTGTTGGTCTTGGAGAGGATGTAGAGTGTCTCGTACGTGTGGCTGTACTCCAGGTGCGCGCGTAGCGACGACAGGCTCCGGAAGCGCTTGTGCTCCCCGCAGCGGGGGCAGCGGTACGGCAGGTCCAGCGAGGCCATGGCCCCGCCGCCCCCGCGGCGTCCGGGCTCCACCGCGGCCGCCCCGCCAATCAACCGGGCGCACTCATGGGGGGCTGCGGACGAGCCCCCCTGTGGGATCAGGAAGGCTCAGGGACCCGCAGCCAGGGGCGAGGAGGCTAGAAGAAAGAGAGTAAATCTTAGGAGGGGGTGTTTCTGTTCCCCTCCTCACACTCCGCACTCCCCCGCACCCCTGAGGAAACTGACTTCCCTGGAAAACCGGTGCCCAGAAGAGAGGGCCGAGGGGAGGCCCAGGGCCTAACCTCCCACAGGGCGTTGGCCTGCCTGCTCTGGAACCTGTGCGAAGGCCTGTGCATGTATGAGGGTAAAAAATTGAGAATTCTTTTAAGGGAAAAAAAGGGCATCTGCTTTATTTATAGTAGTTCCAACCTGGACATAACCCAAGTGCCCATCACCAGTAGAATGAATAAACTGGTATATTCATAGTGGAATATTGCCCAGCAATAAAAAGGAACCATTGGTACATATGACAACATGGATGGACCCATTCCATGTTGTTACATGAAAGAAGCCAGACCAGAGTGCAAACTGTCGGATTCTGTATATGTGGAGTTTCAGAAGAGACTAAATTGAAGATACAAAGTCAGAATAGAGGTCACCCCTGGTTGGCGCTATGGACTGGAAGGGGCAGGAGGGAAACTTATGTGACACAGGTGTATATATATATAAATAGTCAAGCTGTACGCTTATGACTAGTGCACTATATGTACTTGACTGTACACATTACATCTCAAAAAAATCTTTAAAAGAAGATGCTTATTTCTGTGTCATGCAAAGCACACCCATAAAACAGGCTGGACTATTGGTACCACGTTGTAGTGACCAAGATGTTCATCTCACCTGGTAATACCTGTGTGTGTCATTGTTTGTTCCTGCCCCTGCTTCTGTGCCACACTCCCATCCCTGACATTCCAAGGACCTGGGTGCTTTTCTCAGATTTCTTTGCTAGGTAGGTCTCCAAAATGTGGCCCTGCCCTGCCCATTGCTCCAAGGGCCACTATATTTGTCCTCCTAAGGTCCCTTCTGGCACAAGCCACTGCCCTTCCTGGAATCCCATCCCTGGTCACCCTCAACTCCCACTGTCCATCCTCCATCATCTCTGGCTTCTGGCCACCCCTCCCCTGCCGCATGGGGTCTCTACTCCATTTTTCACTGCCATCCTCTTCCTAACTGCCTGTCGTCGGATTTCAGCCACCCTCTGCTGTCAGTGTGCTCCACCAGATCACAGGCCACCTGCCAGTCAGGCAATTCAGTTGTCATCAGGAGTCTTCACCCACTTGGTCCCTTGGCTGATACTCCTGACCCCTCCGTCTTCATAGGACGCCATTAAGGTGCCCAGGTTGAGTTCTCTGACCCCCTCTTCTTGCTGCCTTCCTAATCGTCCTGTCTCCTGATGGCAGGCCTTCGCCTGCCCTTTGCTTCTATCTTCTCCCCAGGCATTTTGATTCACCCCCACGGGTTAACCCACACCTTAAATCTATTAAGGCTCAGCGCTCCATCCTGACCTGCTCTTGAGTTCCATTTGCTTTGGCATTTCCACATGGAAGTATGGGCTTGTGATGTCTGTTCCCCTTGCAACCCAGCACCCAGTCCTCCTGAGAACAGCACCCTGCTTTGACCCTGGGGAACCATTCTGTCTTTCCCATTTTCTCAGTCCATGTTGTATGGGTGGGAGTTGACGGTCCATCCCTGGCTTCAGGGGTAAGAATGTGATATAGGCCTGGTCAATCAGAGGCTTGGGATGGCACATATCGCCCAAGTTGAATCAATGAGCCTTTTCTCATTGAGTTACTGAGTTATTTCTCCAGGGTATCTCTGGAACTACTGGGGGAAAGCATTCTCTTTGGGCTCTGGTTTCTAAGATGATGGGGAGGGCCAGAGCTTCGAGGGCCATCTTTGGGAGGAACCACCTGAGAATGAAGCCAACACAAAGAAGCAAAACTGAGATGGAGAAAGAGAGATTCCTCCCAGACACTGTTGGAGATCCTGATCTGTTCAATTCTGTGAGCCAATCAATTCCCTTTTTTGCTTAAGCCAGTTGGACGTGGGTCTGTGTTACTTGCACCAGGAAAAAGTCATAACCCTGAAATCAGAATCAGGAATGGCATTTTTAAAAGTAACAGACCCTGTGAAGGAATTAGCTGACCTAAGGAGAGGAGTAAAAGGTAGTACCGCTCCCCCCACTCAGAAGCTGGTGAACCCTGCTGCGCAGCAGCAAAGCATCTGAGCAAGCTCTCCCACTGCCTCTGGAGATCAGATGATGTTCCCACCAAGGCTGGAACTTGAGGAGACCGGTACAAAATATCACAGTGTTGGGGTGTGACCTCCGTAAGGTCCAATAAGAAAGAGACACACTCTGGTTGCAAGGGGTCCATCTGAAAGCAGAGATGGAGAAAATGCTGCTTTTTGCCTGAGGCCAGTAATCCAATATGGCTGAGAGTCAGATAATTAAGAGCCAGTTCTCTGCTCCTAGCTAAAGTCAGCTCAAGCAAAGACAAGGAGGCTGGGAACACAGAGGGAGACAAACCTGGGGCCTGATGGGCTCTTAACTCCCCAGACCCTCCTGAACCCTTCCTGCTGGGCCCTCCCAGCTCAACAGAGGCAACCATTGCTTTCATTATAAGCAGTCTCCCACTGGGATGCAGCTTGAGTGGGAAGGGGCGAATGAACTGTGCCTCCCACCCTGCAGCAGGGATGAATCGCCCTGTGGCAGAGGCCTAGCTAGAGGCCACAGAACTATGGGCTCCTGGGATGTGCAGAGCACCAAGGCCTGTTGCTAAGAGACAACCCCTCCTCCTTCCCCAACACCATCACCAGGGACTCGATTCAAGAATTATAACTTCCAGTGAGGTCTCTAGTTTGGTTAATAGCTCTGGGGATGACTGAATGTAAATTGACTGAAAGCTTCCTAATGATTAAGGGAATTGTATTGCCAGGAAAAAAAAAAAAAAAAAAACAACCCACAAACTTGCAAAACAAAGGCAAGGGAATATTAGCTCCTCTAGTTGCCCTGCCACCAAACCTGCACCAATGGGAGGGGACTCCTCAGGGAGCCTCAGTGGCCACAGAGCACAAAGGACAAGAGTGGCTGTCTGAAACAGCAGAAGCAGACCAACAGAGGGCCAGGGAACCGTGTCCTGGCCACCTGGCAGAGCATGTGTAGCATGCTGCAGACTTGTGACCACTGAGCGCTCTTCCTCATTTTCCCTTTTCACCTGGAAGGGTGTTCGTTCTTTCAGCTATCCGACTTTTCCTCCATCACCGTAGTTTGGTCGAACATTGAAAGACCATGAGGCGCTAGCTCAGTACCTTGCCAGAGAGCCCACCACCAAGACCTTGAAGTGGGGCTGGATGTGGTAACTGGGTGAGAACTTGGAACGTCTCCTCCCAGAGGTAGGATAGTGTGTTTTAAGTTTTGTGAGGGATAGTTGCATTATGCTAAACAAATTTTTAAAGGTTTTATGGGGGCAGAGTCTGTGTAGATCTTGGACAGCCAAAAGGTGGGAGGTAGGGGGGGCATGTACTGTTTGTGCTGCTCAGCTCCAGTTTCTCTTTGTGGACAGACCCCCATTTTCCCTTTGAGAACCATTCCCCCAACTTCAAATGGCTGTTTGGGCACGACTGATCCCACCTTCTAGCTCCAGGGGAGCACCTGCGACCTAAGCCTGTTCATCAATCACAGGAATCGTTCAGTAATGGGCCAATTCAGCCACTCAAGGACCTGTGCTCAGCCGGTAGAACCGAAGCCTGGATCTGCTTGTGGCCATTTCTGTCCTCTCTTTGGAGAAGAACAAAAAAGACTTCTGATGATATCCCTTGAGCATCCAGATCCAGATGTGCCTGAAACTTTAACCCAGAACTTGTCAATTGTGAGAGACAGTGACTTCTTTTTTAGCTTAAAGCATTTGAATTGGTTGCCAGTCACTAGTATGGAGACTCTAGACTAACACACAGACTCACAGTGTCAAAAAAAAACCCAACCCCTCGAACCTCACAAAACTTTGGACTTCCTCTTGCCCACTCCCCAGCATCCCTGTTTCCTCCAATGGTGCCACTGTCCTCCCAGTCACACCATACCTATTGGCCATCGTGATTTTGCTCTCTTTGCTAACCACAGAGACCTGCTGATTTTTCAATCCAACTGTTGTCATGCTTTGTGCTTCTCTGGGCCACTGCCTCCTCACATCTGGACTGCTGGCCCAGCCTTCGGTCTCACAGCTCTGCTCCATCCTATACTGGGCAGCAGATCCCTGTGTCTGCAAATGATTCCCGCTCATGCTCTTTCAATGGCTGCCCATCATCTATTAACTGCAGCCAAACTCGGCTTCACATTTTGGCTTCACTGTGCTCCTGCCAATTTGAACATGAAAAATGACCTGGTTGTTCCACTTGCATTTCTTTGATTACTATGGCTGGACATTTTTTTCACACATTTATGAGTCATCTGCATCACTTGGTGACTTGCCTATGCATTACTTTGCTCATTTTTATACTGAACATTCATATTTTCTTATTGATTTGCCAAGGCTTTTTATAATATTGATCCTTTGTCATTTATATACTACCAACATTTTTCTCAAGTGTGTTGATTGGCTTTTACTTTTATTTATGGTCTTTATGGATATACTAATGTTTCAAGTTTGCTTCAGTACAATCTTTATGATTTCTGATTTTGTTGTCATGCTTAGAAGGTCTGTCCCTACCCAGAGATTATATATGAAGTTAGATATGGCCCTGGCTGATGTGGCTCAGTGGACTGAGTGCTGGCCTGCAAACTCAAAGGTTGACGGTTCAGCTCCCGGTCAGGGCACGTGCCTGGGTTGCGGGCAGGTCCCTGGTTGCGGGTGTGCAAGAGGCAACCAGTCGATGTATCTCTCGCACATCGATGTTTCTCTCCTTCTCTCCTTCCCTTCCTCTCTCTCTCTAAAAAGTAAATAAATAAAATCTAAAACAAAAATAAATTTACACATGTTTTCTTTTAGTATCTGTGATTCCTTCTTGTAAAAGTACAGAAAAAATTCTGAATTAAGGGCCTTAAACAAATCACCTTAAAGAAATAAACGTACAGCGACTTGCTAGCATGCACACACTTCAGGCTGTGTGGTATCCTTTTAGTCACTGGAGTTTTAATCCATCTAAAATTTTTTGGGATGTGTAGTGAGACAAGGATCTAAAATACCCAACTTTTTGTTATGGATATTTTCACACACAGTCAAAAATAAAGCAAATATGATGGATTCCTATGTGCCTGTCTTCCAGCTTCAACTATTATCAGCTCATGGCCAAGTCTGTTTCCTATGTACACTGCTCCCCTGCATCACGCTTACCCCACCCACCCCTGGATAATTTTGAGAGAACCCTAGATATTACATTACTTCACCCCAAAATACCTCACCCTGTATAACACAGGACCTAATTTGTTAAAAATAACTAGTATTTAGCAATTGTTCTAACATCACCTCCCTTTAGCTACACTAAAACCCCAAAAGAAGCCTTGAGAGGTAAATATAAAAGATGTTTCTCTGAAAAGACCAACAAAAAAATAGCCCTCTGGTAAATCTGTCCAAAGAGAAAAAAAAAAACAGGAGGAGAATATGTAACACTATAATGAGAAAAGGGGTATCACTGACAGAGGAGGTTTGTTCAAATTACTGAACTGCTACCAGGTACAACTCTTGGCCTAGAGTTTTGAAATACTGATGAACTGAAAGCTTTTCTAGGAAGACATAAATGATCAAAATGGACTCAAGAAGAAACAGAAAACCCGAATAACTACAGATAAAATGGAAGAAGTTGACAAAGTGACCAGGGACATTATAAATAGATTTCAGTTCACACACATAACTAACTGTTCAGGAGCAGGGTGATTCTGTAATGTATGGTCAGCAGGTGTCAGGCCTGCCCATTGCAGCTAGGTACTGGTCCCTCCGGTGGAGGCATCCTTCTGGGCCTGTGAAGTAGCGGGCCTTCCTCCTTTCCCCATGTGCTGTCTGCACAGCGCCCTGCTAAAGTAGGAGAAGGGAAAGTCTGGGGGTGCAGCCCAGTATGTGGATGGGCAACATAGGGGAAGGAAGGGGCTTCTAGGGTCCACATGGCTCTTCACCTGAGGCCAGCCTTCCCCCAGAGTTCCCCTCCATCTGCTGGAGCTGAGGAAAGTCTATGAGTGATTCCTAGGAATATTTTTGCCTAGATGTACTACCTCCTCACATGAGTGTGAAGCTTTGCCTGAATTCAGGCAAGAAGGTGATGGAGGCAGGGGGAGGAGGAAGAGGAAGTAAAAGGAAAATAGAAGTGTTGTTTATTCGAACTCCATCACAACCCTATACTATGAGCACCATGACAGAACGGCTAGAGGCAGGTTTTCCTTTATCTTCTAGTCTCCCCAAGCCAGCAACCCCTGCAGCCCTAAGAGCCTGCCTCCCCCTTCAGCCAAGCTCTGCCCCCTCAGCATCCCCAGGATCTGCCTGCCTCCCTTTTCAGCCAAGCTCTGCCCCCTCAGCATCCCCAAGACCTGTTACGCTCCCTCCCTACATGAGAAGCCTATCTCAAGTCTACTTTCATTTAAGTCCAGTTCAAGGTTTCCTGTGGGAGGACGAACCAATCAGAGGCATTATCTTTTTTTTTTTCCAGAGAAGAGACCAGATCAGGCACATTCATGGTGGTATGGCCGTAGACTTTTTTTTTTAAGGCTTTCAGGCATGTGAGCCTCATCTCCTCAAATAAGACCAACCATCTCAAGGAGTGTGTCTTCTCTGGCTCCTGTCTACTGTCACGTTCTCACATGTTGACTCTGTTGGAAATACGTAATCTTGCATTTTCACGGCTCCCACCACCACATGGTCACTGAGAATTCCTGCAGGGAATGCTATTATTTTTATCTGCTCAGCAACATCGTGTCCCTTCTTTGGTGAGCTCCAGCTCCCCCCTTCCCTCCCCCCTCCACCCCATGTGGTTGTGACAGGGCTGGCAATCCTAACAGAGTGGACACATGATTCAGGCCTGGCCAGTCATAGTACCCCCATGGTTTTAGCCATAATGACTGACCCAGGAATGGGCACATTCCTCAGGCTGAGCCAACAGAGTCTTTCACTGGGAATTTACATGAAAGATTAAGGAGTCCCCTTGCCCCTCGGGATCACATGCTAGGATGATAAAGTTGTCTATGGCCTTGTGAAACCTCCACCCAGCACTGGGAGAAAACTCGCACATGGTGGGGAGAAATGTGGCAACACTCAGAGCGAAGCTGAGCCGAGAGCTGGAGACAGAGTGCTCACTTCGTTTCTGAGAACCTGGGTACCGTTATGCCCAAGACCCACTCATCCCCCTTCTTTCCAGTTATATGAATTGGAATTGGCACCTATCTTTTTTGTTTTGTTTTTTTTGCTTAAAAGAGTCTGAGTTGAATTTCTGTCATTTGCTATTAAAAGTCCTAACTGCTCCTCCTGCAAATCTGTATTTCTAACTTGGAATGCTCTTTTAAGCTCTATTCACACATGGATTCATTCAACATACACTCACTGAGTTCCTGCTCTGTATCTGTGCCATGAACTATGCCAGGTGTTCCGCTAGGTCTGTTGTGGACACAGACTGACAAGATCCAACCCTTGCCTTCAAGCAGCTTGTGAACTCCTGGGACAGACTGAGGTATTGGATGACACAGCCATGAGATAAATGGCTTGCACAGGAATCTACACTTAACTTAGCCTGAGGAACTACACTGATTCTTGCAGAGGAAGGTACCTGGGTAAGGAATGGCAGTTATGAGTTTGGGGAGGGGGAGAAAGGCATCCTGGGCAGCAGAAACAGCATCTACAAAGGCAAGGAAGTGAGAAAGAGTATGTCTCACTTATTCAGGGAAGGAAAATGTAAGCTCCAGAGGGTAGAACCATTGTCTCAATTACGGCTAGTTCTCCAGGTCTTACAACAGTGCCTGGCATGGAGGAGGTGCTTGGTAAGTGTTTGTAGATTGATGGGACAACAAGGTGTAAAGCAGAGGTACAGCTCAGAGAACTGACTACAGAGGCCAAGGTCAGGAGTAAGGCTGTTGGAACACTGGGGGCGGACATTGTTAGCCAGCGTAGCAGAAGTGCGAGCGGGGAGAAAGCAATTGAGGAAGGACAGTCGAGAAGGCTTAGTGACAGAATGATTGTGGCCAGTACAGAAGGGAAGAGTCAAAGGATCAGGCTCGGGCTTGGGTTTTGAGCATCTAGACAGATGGGGTTGTGGCTCAGAGAGTTTTGAGGAGTCATAATCAGTTTGATTATAGATTCCATAAGTTTGGGGTTCCAGTGGGTCTTAGAAGTAGTGATATTCAATGGTCTGCAATATGGAGCCCAAAATACAGTTTTGGCAGCTCGAGCATGAAAACAAAGGTGGATACGCTGGACCAGGAGGAAGGTGTAGAGAGGAGAGCAAGGGGGAAAGGTAGGGAGACCCTCAGAGAGGCAGAAAAGGGAGAAAAAGCCAAAGAAGTTCCTAAGAAGCAGCAGCAGAAACAGGAATTCTGGCGGGAAAACTCAGAGAGGAGAGCATGTCAAGAAGGAAGGAGTAGGCAATAGTGTGAAAACTGTGAACAACAGGAGGTGACAACTCCGGTCAGAGCGGAGGTGGGAAAGGTCCGCTGGTGGCCTTATGGAGGGCTGCTTCGATGAGCCTGGATGATGGGGGATGAGGAAACAGTGAGGTAAAGAGGTGAGCAGAGACAATGAGGGGACACAAGAAGCTCAGCTGTGAAGGGGAGGAGGCAGCATGGGAGAACCCGGAAGCAGCAGTTAAGATGAGACACACCTGAACATATTTAAAGGCTTCCTAGAGATAACCTAATTCTACCTATATCATCACTTCCACTAGCCTGAGGCACTGATAAGTCAATGGCTTAGACCTGAAATTTACAGCCATTCTTTTATTTTTCCAAGTGCTTTTTAGAAACAGCAAACAGGGAGGGAGAGGATAAAAAGGATATTTCAGCGTTAGGTGGCTCAGAGTAGTATGCTAATGGGGAATTCACAATGCTGCAATACTCACCATCCAGCCTACTTCTTTCTCACGTTTCCCATCTTGACCAACATCTTCATTATCTACTCAGCACTCTGCAGGCAACTCCCAAGGCATCTCTGAATTCTTAAAGTCCCCCTCAGATCTCCTCAATTGCTGATTTTTGTCAGTACTATCTTATAAAGCCCTGACCGGTGTGGTTCGGTTGGTGGGGCGTCGTCCTGCAAAGCGAAAGGTCGCTGATTGGATTCCCGGTCAGGGCACATGCCTGGGTTTCAGGTTAGGGCCCCCCAACGGGGGTGCCTACAAGACGCAACAGATCAATGTTTCTCACATCGATGTCTCTCTCCCACTCTTTCTCCCTCCCTTCCCCTTTCTCTAAAAATAAATAAATAAAATCTTTTGAAAATTAAAAATAAATAAATACTATGTTATAAATATTTGACTCTATGTCTTGCTTTTTCTATGGCCACTGTTCCAGGCCTACTATCCTTCTATCTGGACCATCAATACTGTTTCTAGCTGGTCTCTAACTCCTTCAGCTTTGAAGTCTCATGGTTTCTGCAAATAGAGATCTAGTCATGTCACTTTTCTTAAGAAAAAAAAATCTCTGAAGTCAGGCCATCTTCTGAAAAGTAAAGCCCACCCTGCTTTGCCTGCCCTCAAGGCTGGCTGGAATGTGACCACCACTCAGCCTTGCCGGCCCTAGCCCTTGCCTCTGCTTCCCACGTGCATCCTTAGTGAGCCTTATGCAGCTTGGCTTCACCAAGAAGTGCCATGTGCTGTCACATCCTCAAGTCCTAGATCATGCTGGTCCCTCTCCCTAGCACTCCCTTCTTCAACTGATGAATTCTGCAGGCCCAAATCCAATGTTGCTCTCTTCATGAACCCTTCCTTGACCCCCTGCTCCAGCTCAAACCACCAACAGCATGAATCACTCCTTCCCACAGCTCTTCACATACTGTAACAGGTATCACATGCTGGATGGTCATGAACCTGTCTGCACATTGGATCCCTCCCTACACATCCATTGGAGGGCAAGGACAATGCTACTGACTCACACCTGCTTCACATACCGTAGAAATTAGTATATTCTCAGAGGAATCACACTAAATAATGGATGAATTGATTTATGTAACCAAAGTGATTTCTACTGTCTATTCTCATGGAACTAGATGAACTTGGTTACGATTAAGTCAATCCAAGAATTACCTCAAGTAACAAGGGCTCCCCTGGCTCTGCTCCTCGCCCACTGGGAGGTAAGGACTTGCTGTCTTCACGACTTTGCTGCTCTAGCAGAGCTCCAAGGCTTAGGACTTGTCTGCTTCATTCTATCTTATTCACCCAGCAAAAAGATGTCAAACGCAAGGCCTGTACCAGGCACTGGGGACACAAAGACGAGTCAGTCAGTCATGCCTTCACTCTGCTTGAAGTCTAATCATCAGAACAGTGAACACTGCCCTGGCCAGGTGGCTCAGTTGATTGGAGCGTCATCCCATGCACCAAAAGGATTCGGTTTCGACCCCTCAATCAGGGTACACACTCGTATCTGGGTTGTGGGTTTGATCCCTGGTCAGGGCAGGTACTGGAGGCAACTGATGGATGTTTCTCTCTCACATCAATGTTTCTCTCTCTCTCCTCTCTGTCTCTCTTTTACCCTGCCTTTCTCTCTCTTTAAAATCAATAAACATATCATCAGGCAAGGATTTAAAAACAACAAACAGTGAACATTTACTTACTAATTACTCTGGTCAGACACCACACTTCTCATTTAGTCCCCAAGACGGGGCTGCCAAAGAGGTGGTAGCATCTCCACTTTAGGTTGAGGATATCCAGGCTCAGAGTGGCCAAGTCACTTGACCATGGTCGATAAGTGACTATAAGGAACTGTTGCTTTGGTGACCCCCAGTGAGTCCTGCCTCCTAGTATTCTTGCCCTGATGTGATCCCCTCACACACTGACTCCGAGCTTGGCCACATGACCTACTTTGGCCAATAGGACATTAACAAGCTTGAAGCAGGCAGAGATTTGATAAGTAGGTGTACCTTAGGACTTATCCTCTTAGAATATTTCCTCTTGGAATACCGCTGCCATGTGGACAACTTGGGCTAGACTACGGAGTGATTAGATGTCATGTGTAGAGAGACCCCCATGGATGAAAGGCCATCTTGATACTCCTTTGCAGCCAGTCTCTTAACTGAATGTAGCTGAGGGGTACTAAGTAACCCCACAGTCATAGCGAACCCATAGACAATGAGAAATCATAAATTACTGTTGTTTTAAGCTCTGTATTCTGGGGAGGTTTGTTACATACCAGTGGAAAACTGAAACAGTGACAAGCCAGGGTTCGAATCCAGTACTACCAGACTGACTTTGAAACCCATGCTCTCAGTGCCCCAGCACTACGCTCCTTCTGGTTGGGAGTGGAATGCCACTCCAACACTACTGTAGTCACAGGCTGGCCCATAGCAGCACTCAATAAATATCTGTTGAATGAATAAGTAAAGGTGTGGCACGCTGCCAGAGAGGTACGAAAGTCCAGGGAATTCAAAGGCAGAATGGCAATAACCTTTCAACGACCATGACCCCCCTTTTCTGCTACAATATTCCAAAAACAAAAACAAGCTAGGCATCCCTAAATTTAGAAACAAGTATGTGGGTATCATCAAACTCCCTCTCCCTGTCCCTCTCTCTGTTAAAAGAAGATCAGGCAAAATTGAGAAGTTAGCAGAGCTTCGCGTTGGATGGTCACTCCTCCTGCCCCCAGCTCCCCACCATGACGCCGGCATCTCCTCTCCTTCCAGGTTGGCCTTCCGGGCCCAAAAGCTCTTCCTCCTTCTTTTCCATATAAAACCCACATGCAGGAAAGGAGTAGAGAAGGTAGAAATTGCAGAAATAGGGGAGGAAGATTTGAATGTTAATACATGGCTTCATAGGCCAAAGAAATGAAGCTCTAAGCTCAGTTTTTTCATCTGCTAGCAAATGAAAGAGGTATTTTAGGGAGGGGGAGGCAGCTGGAGGTGTCCCTGTGGATGGGGACTAAAGGAAGACCCCCTAACTCCCTAAACCCCTCTGAATCCCCCAAGAAGGCAGAGGCTTTGGCTTTCCTCACCTGAGGCCGTGGCCCCACCATGTGTACCTCCCAGGGAAGTCACTGCAGCCCGGAAGACCCACAGGTCAATGCATCCAGCCTCTGCTTCCTGGCAGTCCTTACGCTGCCTTTTCTGTACTAAGCTCCCCTCATTCTCCCGCTCCTGCAAACATGCACACACCTCCCAAGGTCACACACACATGGCTCCAGCACCTGGATCCCACACCCAGAAAGCCATCTGGGCCCCTCACTGCATACTCAACCTAAAGAGAGGGCAGGCCCCACTCCCATCGCAGGGAGAAAGTGGGAAGTGCATGCAGGTCGGTGTCACACACGCATGCAAAGCAATGCAGTGGGGCACAAGCATCCGGATCACGGTGGGCACAGTCACCAGCGAAGGCACTGGACTATGAGGGCACAGGAACACGAAGACACACACATGCACACCTCCAGACCGTCACACGTGCACACCAGCACGCACACAGACACCTAAACCCTCCCGCCCTCGGACACGCGCACCGGTGCCTAGCCAGGCCTTAACACCAAGCCCCTCCCCCACCCCCTTTCAGAAGCAGGTGGGGAGGGCTGAGGTTTGAGGGCGCCACCCCTCCTCCTTCCCTCTGGCCCCCCAGTCTCCAAGGTCCAGAGTCCCAGTGGGGTCTGGAGCCCGACCCGCCCCCTAACCTGGCTCGGGGAGGGACTGGCGAGAAGGGGGGGATGGGAAGCCTGGTCTCAAATTGTTCTGATTTTAATTCCTTAAATTAACCCCTTCCTTGGCTCTGGCTAGGCCTGCCCAGAATCCCTCCCGGTTGGGTCTGGCTGTCTGCGGGCCTCCAGAGGGCTGGAGGGGAGAAGGAAGAGGAGGAGGCAACCGCCGGGGTCCTCCCTGCCGCCTTCTCTCCAGGAGTGGTCCCGCAGCGCGCCCGCGACTCGCCCTTACCTGCTCCACCCCGCCGCGAGGCAAGGCCCCGCGGCCCTCGGATGGGGGTGCACAGGCAGCCCCGCGTGCCTGGTCCAGATGCAGGGCCGCCTCGGGGCCTCGGATCTCGTTCCCCTCCGCAGCCTCGGGTGGCCGCCGCGGCTTGCGCCCCCGCCTCCCTCTCGGGGCGGGGGCGGCCGAGCCTCCCAGCCAGTCGCAGCGGGAGGGGCCCACAAACCGGGTGGGGGAAGGATGGAGGAGGAAGGAGGGGGCGCGCGGCCGGAGGAAAAGAAGGGAAGGGGGAGGGAGGCAGCAAGGAGGTGGGGCGGAGCCGGCCCCTCCTCCGGGGCGGGCTCTCCTGCGAGCTGGGGAGCGGCAGATGCAGCCAGAAGCGGCTGCGCCGGGACCCCACGTTTTCCTCTGAAGGTGGCTTAGATGGGGGAGGGGTCCGCGGCGCCCCTTGGGAGTTCAGGGACGGCTTGGGCGGCGCTAGTCCTGAGTCCCTGCCTTCCCAGCTCCCAAAACCGCCCAGTGCACTCTCCCTTCCCTGGGCACCTCGGGTTGTAGCCCCTGCTCCCCACCTTTGATTTGAAGCTCTCCACACTAATTCTACCACTCTGGCTTGGGCCTCCCCACTCGGGACAAGTCCTGTGGTCGGCTGTTCTGTAGGATCGGAAGAGGAAAGGCTACTGGGGTATGCGCCAGGTCCCTAAGTGGCCTCATGGGCTGCACGCCTGGGTTGTACACTGGGTGACTTCGAGTCAAACGCGTGGTCGTGGTCTTCACGGAGACTGCTTGGGTCAGTTCTCTCTGGCCATCCCTAGGGAACCAGGGAAGCTGGGAGTGGCTTGGAAGCTTGTCCTTGAGGGTGCCACCTAGGAGCACACGTCCCCTTCACAAATTCTATCCCCACTTAGAGGAGAGGGAAAGGGGCAGAGGCCTCCAGCCCAGGTTCCTTCCCACCAACCCCACCTCGAACTTAGCAGAGAAGTCCTCTGGCTTGCCTATATAGCTGTTGAAGCATGAACAATCTGGCTGTCCTAGGTTTGGAAGAAGTGCACAGGGCTGGGTGGGGCCTGAGAAATCAGGGTGTTGAGGCTACCAAGCCCAGGGATGAACTGAGCCTTGGATGAGGAGAAGGAGAGAGGGCATTTCAGGCTGAATGGACAAAGGCACAGAGACCAGCTTACGCAGGGCTGAGCATGGAGGCCGTGAGGGGCAGTCCAACTGCCGCAGAGCAGAAATCCAGCATAGCCCCAGGACTCTCTAACAGATAGGGCTGATTGGGACTGTCCTTGACCCCATCTTACTCCTGCTAAGGCAGAGGCACTGGGCATTTACTATCAGAAAGGGTAATTTTTACACTTGCCAGGTGGCTCTTGGGAAGAGACAAATTTAATAAGGACTGAGGGTAAATAATGGCCAGGTAGGTCAAACTCCCCCTGCCCCACATCTCTCCCTTCCCCGAGCTCCTGAATTTCTTTTCTTCTCCAGAAAGTCTTCTTAGATTGAACAAATGAGAAATCACTTTCCTAAGACCTAAATGATTACAGCTCCTACTAACAAAGTGTTAGGCATCATATTAATCATTTTATGCATATTATTCAATTGTCCTAATAGACCTATCAAGTAGGTATTATTTTAAAACATATTTTATTTATTTATGTTTAGAAAGAGGGGGAAGGAAAAAGAGAGTGAGAGAAACATCAATATGTGAGAGATACAATGATCTGTTGCCTCTCATCTGCCCCCAACTGGGCACCTGGCTCACAACCCCAGGCATGTGCCCAGATTGGGAATCAAACTGGCAACCCTTTGGTTCACAGGCGGACACGCAATCCACTGAACCGCAGCAGCCCAAGTAGGTATTATTATTATCCCCACTTTACAGATGGGGAAGTTAAAGTTCAGAGCTCAAAAAATGGCACAGTCAGGACTTGAACTCAAATTACTGAATTCCAAAATCTATGATTAAACACAGTAGCTTCCTGCCACCCCTTTGCTGTATTAAGCCCCCTGAGCTTTCCCCTGCCAAAATGCAGATTCCCTAAATCCACCTGCTTTTGCAGAAAGCCAAAAATATCCATATGTTGTCTTGATTTTACCTTTGTCCTAGTGATGTCTGTCTGTCCTCACTCTGTGTTTTCTGTATGCAGAAAGAATTCGGGGCATGCTTGTGTATGTATATACGTTTTTGTGTATGGGTGTATACATGCATGTGCACACAGGGGTATACCTTTGCAAGTGTGTGCATATCTGAATGCATACATGTGGATGTACATTGTGTATGTATGTATGTGTATGGATGAGTGAATGCACATGTGTATGTATAGGGTGCACATGTGTATGTGTGTATGCAGGGGTGTGTGTGTATGTGCACATGTGTGCATGTGTAACCATGCTACATTTCAGACAACAGTTCCTGCTTGGTTGTTATGGGAACCACAGTTCTAAAAATGTTAAACTGAATCCCACTCCATGTGGGCCAGAGAAACCAAAAGAGAGAGAGAGAGAGAGAGAACTGAGCGACAAACGCATCTGGGGGCCCAAAGCTAAGGCAGAGAATCATGGGCTCAGTAGGAACTGAACAGGCACAGACTAGTCAGAAGTGAGGTCCCACTCACGGGACCCAGGAGCTTGGTTCAGGGCCTCAGTCCTGCTTCTTCCCATCACTCCTTCCTGATTCTTTCCCTGCTTCATGCTCTCTAACCACCTTTCTTCCTTCCTCTTTCCCCCTCCACCTTTTAGGTGTTTAGCTCCCACCTTTTTTTTGCCAGTGAGTCCACACAATAGTTAAGCATTTAAGTGTGCTGGGCAGTAGGCTTGGTGATATAGCAGCCACAATGTGAATAAGCAAGGTCCTGCCCTTCAAGGAGCTTCAGGGTGGGAAGATCTGAATAATACATGAGGGGAGGGGAGAGGACAGAGCGAAGGGAGAGATGACAAGGGAGGACAGAAGATGAATTTGGGTCAGATATGGAAGGCTTTAAATGCAGTGTATTTTTTTTATAGGAAGGTGGAAGCTATGGTCAGTTTGGGATAAAACATCACAAATAAAGTTTTTGGGAAATTACAACAGTAGTGATGTGCCATGTGGAACGGAGGGGAGAGAATGGAGGCAGTGGGACCACAGGAAGAAGTGTGATGTAGTGCAGGCTGATTTCAACAGGGCACAGGGGGCGGGGTGAAGGGGGAGGAAATAGAAGACATTCTGGGTTGCTTTTCAAAACTTTCCCCACATCCCAGTTCATCAGCATTCTTATTACTCTTCTCTGGTCTCCAGGGCGAGAATTAGGACTTTGAATTGAGACTTTGTTACTGATGTGTGTGTATCAAATTCCACAGATGCACGGGAGAGGAGAAAGTGTTGGGAACACCTGGCCCAGCATAGGGTAGGCACTCAATAATACTTGTGGAACGACTGGATACGTGGATACGCACTGGTCTTGGAACTGGAAGGCCTAGATTCAAGGCCCACTTCAACCTCTTACCATCTGCGCACCACTGTTAAGAAAATCCCCAAACCCATTGGGCCTCAGTTTCCTCCTCTATACAATGAGGAGTCAGATAGGATGTTCTTATAAGCTCCTTCGAACTACATGTTATTATGAGATTCTATGTGATTGTCACCACCAAGGTGTTTGTGAATGTGGAGGGTGGCATGGACTGAGGTGCTGGCAATAGGCACAGAGAGAAATTAAATTGTGGGAAATATTGTAATAGAGAAACCAAGGTCTTCTGGCTTCAGTTTTCAGCAATACTGTTGAAGAGATAACCACAAAACCCTCCCGCTACACAATATGTAGACTGATTCACAAAATATAACAGACACCTGAAATGCTTAGTTGAGGTTGCAAGATAGGAGAGAAAATCTACATGGACCGAAACAAAGGAACTGGGATCAGGAAATGTAAGCACGAGGTGTGCTGTGATCAGCCCCAGGAAGTGTGGGGATGGAGGAATACGCACAGTGCTTGGCCATCGTGACAGGGCCTCTGCTTGGAGTAGGAGGAGCTGCCTCTGAGAATTTATAGCTGCGTGAATTAGAGTTTCTACTCCACACCTGCATGGAACAGGAACCTCTAGCCAAGAAATTAACATAAAGGTTGGCCTTCATTAGTTGATACTCCTGGAGGGCCTGGCACAAACAAATACAAAATTGCTCAGGAGAAACATACCCTCAACCCAGGCCACAGAGTATTACTGCCCAGGTAAATGCTCACTGAAGATTAGTTTACAAGGTAAAACATACAATACATAAAAGGAAACAACGTGCTGTGAATGAAAGTAGATAAGACCCTGAAGAACTTCCAAGAGATCAAACCGGTCTGAGTTAGAGCCTGCATGTTGGGGGAGGGGTCAAAGGTGAATCCCATAGAACCATAGTTATTTAAGTGAGTCCAGGGAATCAAACAAACGATGATTACCATTAACAAAAACTGGGTATATGGGAGGATGGTTTGATTTTAGACAGATTGTATTTGAACTGGTGGTGGGACACCCATATGGGGATGTTCATTAGTCAGAACCAAGGGGCTGCAGCTGGGGCAGGAACCAGGGCTGGCTGACTTAGAAGTCATCAATGTAGCAGTGATAGATGAAGGCCTGGGAGTGAATGTGCTCTCCAAGGAGAGTGTTGAAATAGGGAAGGAGCGAGCTCAGAACCAAACCTGGGAAACACCCACCTTGTGAGGACCAAATGAAAAAGAGAACCAAGTGAAGAAAATGAGCTCTCTGTTAGTCCCTAATTCTGCTTGGGTCCTGGGTTTGGGTTGTTATTCTGATTGTTTATTTCTTTCCATCTCCAGCTTAACATTCTTTTCTCTCAGAATCCCTAGGGAACACTCCAGAAAATGCAGCAGTTTCTCTTGGAAGTAACAGGAGGGACTTCTCAGCTGGGGGTTCTGGAACTAGGCTGGGCTCTGGTACTAGCACTACTACTAAGTCAGTTTTCTCATCAGTGATGTTAGGACTAGACAGGTGTGAAGACAAGATGGGGCGTGATGGAGCAGACAGTACTTGATGGTATGCTGTGGAGGTAGGCAAGGGCGAGGTGGGTAGGTACTACCCACCCACTGCCTGTCTGTCCTTCCTTTGTTCAGGTTGTGTGTTTTGGGACCAGTTGCTTGAAATCTGAAACTTTGTGCTCTTCCTTAGCATGGAAGGTGGAGTCAGGTGGTCCATGCTTATAAGGGAAAGGTGTGGCCACTTAAACAGTAAGATCATGAGAGTCATCATTAGCTTGTCTCCCTGCATCTGTGGTAATTACCCATCACAATACCTGACATCATTTGAGCCTCTCTCTAGGGTTAAACATTGCCCTCTGCAGGCTACTTTTAAAAAAATGTTAACTCTTCTAGAAGAGGTAATATTGAACCCTTTATCACAAATTTGTTTATTAGATACAACATACTCAACCATGTGAAAGCACTTAACACCTGGGGAGAAATATGGGTAGAATTATCTGACTTGAGATCGTTTTGTCTCTGGCCCACTGGACTGTGGGGTTGGAGGGTGAGCACATCTGAGGGTGAAGGGACAGAGAAACCAAAGGATCAGAAGCTGAGTTGGCCTGGCACCACAGGATTTTAAGGCTCCCTCTTTTTAAAAAAATTAAAAAAAAAAGATTTTATTTATTTTTTAGAGAGCAGGGAAGGACAGAGAAAGAGAGGGAGACAAACACTGATGGGAAAGAGAAACATTCAGTTGTCTCTCATATGCACCTCACCTGGGGACAAACACACAACCCGAGCACGTGCCCTGACTGGGAATGGAACAGGTGACCTTTTGCTTTTCGGGATGATGCCCACCAACTGAGCCACACTGTTCAGGGCTGTAAGGCTCTCTTACTTCAAGAATAGCACACCTCAGAAGAGAAAAAAAACGAAGCCTCCCAGACAGGCCTATCTTTTCCTTAGCAGACAGTTGTTGGGGAAGAGAGACGAGATGCATGGCAGGCATTTAATGTCCCAAGGTCCGCCCAAGGTGGCCAGGAAGCATGCAAAAGCTTTTGAGTTGGAAGTTCATGGTGTGAAGGGTGGCCAAGGGAAACCCCACCTCCCCCATTATAGGGTCACGCTTTCCTCACCACCCTCTTAGCTACACCATTCCCCTAAAAAGCCATGATGGAATTTACCTGGAGAAGAGTAAGAGAAAAGGGGCTATGCCAGGTGCAGAACTGGACAGTAAGGGGGCTGCTGCCTCCTGGAGAAGATCCTTTGTGGAAAGAGAAACTAAGGTGGCTGTGAGCCTCTGGCAAGCACCCTCTCTTCTCTAGGCTTGGCTCTGCCATCAACAGTCTAGAATCAGGAGGGTCCAACCTGCGGCACACGGGCCACATGTGTCCCAGGATGGCTAAGAATGCAGCCCAACACAAAATTGTAAATTTAATTAAAACATTATGGGATTTTTTTGTGTGATTATCTGTCACAATGTATTTAATGTGTGGTCCAAGACAGCTCTTCTTCTTCTAGTGGGGTCCAGAGAGGCCAAAGGGTTGGACACCCCTGGTAGATGAATGCTGGATCCCTTTTAGTACTGATAGCACATGAGTGTCACATGGATGCATAGGCACTTGCTGGAGCCCCTGTGACACCCAACACACTGGGTGCTCACAAACAGCACTGAAGCACTGCAGTCTTCTGCTGCGTCCTTACTGCCTGGGGCTCCCTCTAGTTGTGGAGCCTATTTTACCTCTTGATAGCACTCGGGAGAGTGCTACTAAGCAGATGTTCTGCCATTCTGGGTTTGGAAAGAAAAGCGCTGGCTTTGAGATCTGAGTTTGACTGGGTCTGTTCCTAGCTGGGTTACCCAAAAAGTTAACTCCTTTGTTTCCTGGATCTTTGAAATGGAATATATGAACACCGCATTCAGGATCGCGAGGATTAAGGACTATAATATATGCAAAACTTCCAGAAACACCTTGAGCCCTTAAGCTAGCTGTGATTAAATTCGTTTGTTAATTCAGTACATGTTTATTGAATACCTACTATGTGCCACAGTGCCTGACAGGAGGTGGGTAATGACTCCATGGGTGTGAGGAACTCCTTGCTTTTCTGGCACATGTTTTCTGGGAGCGGAGAGCAGTTTGGGTGGGGAAGGGTCAAGAGCTTGGATGGCAGATTCAGTAAGCTTTTAGCACAATAACTTTAATTGCAAAAATAAACAGTTTTGCCAACTGCTTGAGAGTAGCGTCTGATTTACAAAAATTAACAACAAAAGGAAATAACCCCAAAGCAAAACGTTACATCCAATGGCTGCTGGAAACGACACTGCTGTACAAAATACCGCTCGAGACCGGCTCGGCGCTGCCCCAGCCTGTCTGGGGGCGGGGCGGGGGACTAGCGGACGGCGTAGGGCGTGCGCCAGGTACAAAACGCGGTCTTGAATCCCGAAGAAATGCCTGCTCAGTGGGGGGCCTGACACGACTCCCCCCGAGCGCGGCTCACGCGGAAACAGAGCCTGGACGGCGGGAGCTGTCCACGGAGCTGGTGCTGAACGGAAAGTGTGCGGTGGGAGCTTCAAGGGAACTTTGAAGCCGGACCAGAGGCTGGCGCCGGGGCGGGCCGGGAAGAGGAGCGAAGAAGGGGGACGGGTCTTGTCTTCTCCCGCGCGCCGGGCAGCGGCGCCCCGATCTACAAACCTATTTCTTCCTCACAGGGCGGCGAAGGAGAAGCCCAGCGAGTAAAAGCCAAGACCCTTGAGCCGCTCCTCCGCGCGCGCCTTCTGCTTGAGGTGCACCTTGCTGTGCCGCTTCTTCTCATCACTGCGCGCGAAGCGGCGGCCGCACACGTCGCAGGCAAAGGGTTTCTCGCCCGTGTGGGTGCGCACGTGTGTGGTAAGGTGGTCGCTGCGGCTGAAGTTGCGGAGGCAGATGCGGCACTGGAAGGGCTTGTGGCCCGTGTGGATGCGCAGGTGGCGGTTGAGCTCGTCGGAACGCGCAAAGCTACGCACGCAGCTCTCCACCGGGCAAGCAAAGGCCTTGGCGTGCGGCCGCGGACAGAAGCAGCGTGCGCTGCACTTGCCGCCCCGGCGCCCCTTGCGCCGCGCCTTTACTGGGGGGAAGGCGGCCGCCGGCCCCGGAGGCTCAGGCACGCCACTGCTCCCAGGGAGGTCCGCCACCATAGGTTTCGGGAAGTCAGCCGCGGCGCTGCAGAGGCCCAGTGGGGAGAGCTGAGGCTGCGTACCGGCCAGAAACTCTTCGCCGTCGCCGCTACTCCCTCCTTCCCCACTAGGAGGGGTCAAGAGCCCCGAGAGGCCCTCGGCACCCTCCCCCACGTTACCCGAGGCCAGCGGGAAAGCGTCGTAAGCCCCCGTAGGGTAGGACCTGTTGGCCGAGTCAGCCGGCAGCTCCGCGGGGCAGCTGATAGACAGCAGATCTTCGATCTTGGCTCCCATCGGGGGGAAACGGGCCTCGGAGGCGGCCTGGTAGCCTCCCTGTGAGCTACAGCTCCCTGGGCCCCCGGCTGAGAGCAGCTCCCAGGGAGCGTAGAGACCTTTGAAGGCCGAGGCCGTGTCCAGCGCTGGGGAGGCCGGGGGAGCCCGGCGGCCCGGCTTGACGTCGGGCGGGGAGAGCTGAGGTTCGTACAGGCACTGCGACGGGGCGCCGGCCGAGGGCGAGGCCTCCCAGAACGCCTCTGGGAAGGCGGCAGCTCCCAGATCTGGGGAGTAAAGGTCCGGCGGACCCGGCAGCAAGGCGTCGGGGCCTGAGGGGAAAGAGGCGTCCAGTGGAGACCGGCATGCTGGCACATCAGGGCCGGGGAAAGGTGCCAGGCCCAGGATGCCCGACATGAGGTTGAAGAGCGACTCCGGGTCGTGCGGGTGTTCGGGCACCGCCTGGATGAAGAAGCTACCGCTGTAGCTGAGGCTGGGAGGGGGTGTGGGCGCAGGCCCCTCCAGCAAGCAGGAGTCGGCTAAGTCTCCCCCGGTGCCACAGCTGCTCAAAGCCCAGCTCAAGAAGTCGCCTGCTGAGGAAGGAGCAGGAATCAACTCCACGCACGTAAAAGGGTGCGCCTCAGAGTCTGCAGCCCTTACACGAGGATCCCTTGGTACGCACTGACACATATAAAATGCCTTTTTGCACATTCTAATCCTGTTGGAGCCGGCATACACCCCAGGATGCACGCAAAAACATGCATACGCAAAACACACGTGCACAGGCAAAAAGGACACCTTGATACACGCACAATTTCCTGTGGAGGCGCTGGCGGCCCGGTGGGGGTGACAATGGCGGTGCGCACCCCAAGACTCCCCCGAGCTTCCTACGATCCCTACCCCCACACCTCCTGCGTCCCAGACCCTGTCTGTTCTCAGGCACCGTGCGCCCCCGCATTGCGCCGCCGTCTGAGCAACCCGGGCCGCGCTCCTTACCTCCGGGGTAGCCAGCGGCCGCGTCCCTGGCGGGCAGCTGGGGCAGTTCGGTGCCGGGTTCCGAGCAACAGCCCTCGGAGGACTTGACCAGAAGCGCGTCGGGGCCGGAAAACTCGTTAAGGTGGAGCATGGCGCGGCGGCGGCTGCGGGGGGCCGGGGGCCTCGCCCGCTGGGCTTGGGCGCGCGCGGACGGTAGGGAAGGCTGGCTGTCGGGGCGCCCCGCGCCTCGCAGACCCAGGCGCCGGGGCTCCTGGCTCCCGGCGCTCACCTCCTGAAAAGGGGTCAAGGGGCCGTGGTGCTCGTACTCGTTGGGACCGGCCTCAAGCGGCTGCTCGTCGCTTCTCCAAAGCGCAGCCGGGCTCCCCCTAAACCTCGGCCCCCCCACTTATATAGCAGCGGCAGCGCTGGCTCAGGGCTTCCGACTCCCGGGGCCACTGCCATTTCGGGAGGCCCCGGCCCTGCCGCCGTGACGTAAATGCCCAAACATGGACACAGGATGTGTGCCGGGGACTCCCGAAAAGGAAAGCTCTGGCTGTGACGTCGTCGGCGCCGCCGCCGGGCCCGCGCCGCAGCGTGCGCGTGCGCTCCCCGAGCGTGGAGCCCCGTGCGCGCAGGGGCCGCGGGTGCCCCTGGCTGGGCGCTGCGCCGCGTGCGGACGGCCGTCCAGTAAGTGCGCTTTTCGCTTGGAGGCCGAGGGCGAAGGACGGCGGGGAAAGACAGCGTGGGTTTGGGGGTTTCACGGTTTGGGGATCGAGTCCACCCTTTGCCACTTAGTAGTTGTGCCATTTAATCTCTCTAAGCGTCAGTTTTCTCACCTGTTAAATGGAGATATGTGTATGTGCGTTAGAGCATATTTAGTTCTAGACACTGGAGCGCCCAGTAAACCAGAGAGATTATTGCCATTGTTCGTCATTTGCTTACGCGTGTGTTTTTAATTTTCTAAATAGATTTTTAGTTTATTCTACGAAAAATAACATTTAAATTATAAAGGATTATACTACTTGCTAATGGTGAGAGCCCGAAGGGTATATTCTCAATTGAGAAGTGAAAGTCTCTCTTCATTCTACCCTCCTACCTCCTGAGGTAGCCACATCTAAGCTTCTTGTATATTCTTTCAGAAAAAAATTATGCTATGTAAGAATGCACACTGCCCTACAATATAATTTTCCCCATTTGTAATAGCTGAGAGATTGGTCCATGTCCAAACATAACGAGCTCAGTCATTCTTTTCTCAGGCTGTATACTACTCCTTTGTAAAGGCGGTCAGTGTGTCCACCACCCATGACCTTTTGCTTTCACTCACGTTGGTGTACTTAACGTTCTCCACTGTATCTGATCGCATCCGATCATGTCTGTGGGATACATTGCAATAAATGTAAACTGGGGCCAAATGTTGTGTAAAATTTCGAGCAACCACTGGCAAATTTTCCACCGTAGAAGTAAGGCCAATTCCTACTCTCTTTGTTCACCTGCGAGGTATGAGAGAATTCTTTAGAACTTTTTTCTGCCTTCATATAAGTGAAGGTATATTGTCTGCAGCAACACACAGGATAAGTTCCCCTGGAGTCAGGGAATCACTGGCTCCTTCTGAAAAACTTAAACAAACCAACAAACCTTAAGGGGGCTGTGAGTCTTGGGTGCATGTCAGTCAACTTCCACGAAGAAGTGTGCCTGCCGTCCTGAGCTTATCCTGCTCTGGTTTCCCCTCTGTCTTACTTCCTCATCTTTTTTTTTTTAATTAAATTTTATTTTGTGTTATAGCTCACTTAATTTCTTTCTGGAACTAATTTAGGGGATTAAATAAACAAAAGGGGTAGTATATCTTTCTTTACAAAGAGCATCAATTCTTTGGATTCTTTTGGGTGCTGGACGGTGGGGAGGGCAGGCCTGGGTTTTCTCCTTTTCCACTTTTCTGAGAATGAGAACAAAGCCCATCAGCATGGGCTACATCATGACTGGCAGTGTATCTCCCAATACTCTTCTTTTCAAAAGAGAGTGCCAAGAATGCCCAAACCGCACCAGATTCTCAGGCCTTTCACCCAATGCCCATTATCCAAACATTCATTCATTCAACTTCTCAATATTCATTCCTTAAGTGGCTACCGTGGACTACAAAGTAGATTTTGTTTTTTATTCTACCAGGACCCTGAGACCCATTGCCATTTCTTGCTGCCCATTCCCTAACCCACAAGGACCCTACACATGTGTTCTTAAAATATGTCATCACATGATCACTGGCAAAACACATGCAGACACACGTTCATCTCCTGGTGTCTGGAAATCATACAAAGATTTTCTCAGAGTCATGCACATGCAGCATGTTCTAACAAATGCCACAGATAGAGTTTTATGTTAGCAGCACATATATTTGTGTGTATGTAGGAAACACAGAAACCCAGCACATGTCTGTAAGGGTTAGGCACACAGAACACTATTTATTTTAAACTCTATTTCAGACCCGAGTTTGAGTCTAATCCAAATGCATCGCCAAGGCCAGGTGAGCCCACACGAGACATGCAGGGCACACATGTCTTAAATCCATTCTGGCATTTTGCTGCCTGGGAGGGAGGGGGAGCAGAGGGGTTTGGTTAGGCAGGTGTCCAGGACTCCCCAGGTTTCCCCGTCGGGCCAGATTGGCCATCCGCAGGTTCCCTGTCCCTTCTGTCGCTCTGCCCTCTGCCACAGTATTCCTCTTCCATCTTAGTCATGGTTAATTCCCCTACTCCTTTGGCAAATGAATTCCCAGGCCATTGCTACTCTCTGCCAAGGGCCCTTGGGTTAGGTCTGCGTTAAGTGTCCAACTCTCCCCCAACTTTCTCTTGTTAAAGGCCAGGCCTGGGGACAGAGCTGGGGAGGGAGGAGTGAGTAGAAGAGGAGATGGGGAACACAGCTTGTGCTCTAGGTGTGGGCTGGCATGCACCCCCATATGGGCACCACTCACTTTCAGTGGACACAGAAAGACACACTCTCACACACAGATGGTTACCTGTGGAGGGCAGTTGCATCTGCATTTGGTTTCTTGAGGAGGAAGAGGAAATATAAAGGGGGAATGGACATTTTGTAGTCCTTCACAAAACAGCCCCTCTTATCAACTCCCCCCCCACCATTTTAACAGCTTAAAAAGAGGTACTGGGCCCAGATAGAATAAAGTTCATTGGGAGAGGATGGAAAAGAGAGGAGCTTAGACCTATGAGCTCCACTTTAATTCACACTTCAGATATAAAGACATAACTTTACACAATGGTAAAAGGGGAAATCACATACATTGAGCACTTTACAAACATACCATTTAATCATCACACAAGCTGTATGGAGTAAGGAATTGTAGACCCATTTCACAGATAAGGAAACAGACTTGAAAAGGTTAAATAACTTGCTCATGCCACACTTCTATTCATTGGTGGGGGTGAGCGTCAAGCCCAGGCTAGCCTACTCCATAGATAATTTAGGAAAAGGTCATTCATTTTACAAAAGGATTCACTCTAGGGTGACTTTATATACAGGATCTCCTGCTAGCTTTTCAGGTAGGGTATAGTGTATAGTGGAGCTGGCTGGTGTCCATCCCTGGAATGGCTGCCATGGATAACAACACCATGGGTCATACCAGGCATGTACTGAGGAGGAGTGCCTACAAGGTCCTTGGAAGCCAATGTGGAAGTTGTTGTTGTTGGTGGTGGTGGTGATGCTGTGTGTGTGTGGCTTTTTGGCGGAGTGAGAGGAAAGTTCCAATTTCCACAGCAAAAGGTTGGGGGAAGAGAGTTTACTTTCCAGACAGGCACTGAACAGACAATTAGTGAATGAATGAATGAATGAATGAACAAATTCATTCATCAAATGTTCACTGCGCACAGCCCTGTGTCAGGCATTCAGAGGGCCCTTCAGATGCTGATGCTGCCCTGGAAGGTCTGGATCCAGGGAGGGAGAAGAAGGAGATCAGGGGGAGTAAGCCCAGCCCTCATCATCGTTCTGGTAAGGCTATTGCCCTTCCCCCACCCCACCTTGATCTTTCTGCTCTAAATATCATTGTGTTCAAATAATAGTGTATGTATTTTAAAAGACTCCAAGAAGACAGCTGCCTCGGCGTATTAATCATGAAGAGGCCAGCACTCAGTCTCCATGGTGACTCCTGACAGAGCAGGGGAGCAGTTCCACATCCCTCTTCCTGGGGCCATGGAGATGCAGGAACAGCACCTCTCAGTCTTCTCTTGCTTCTCTGCCTCTCCTCTCCCCTCTTCCTGTCAATTCTTCTTCTCTCCCCTCTCCACTCCCTCTTTTTTTCTCTTCCTAAAGGATTTATTTAAGAGCAGGGACAGAGGCAGAGGAACAAGCCGTCAAAGGAACAAGGAACAAGGAATAAGGATGAGGCTGCAGCAGAGATGAAATTTGCCTCCAGCTGCAGCCTCTGTGGTACACGACTAACCCCCTTCAAGGCCCCTGCAGTACCCCTAGGCTTCACTGACCACGAGGGCAGAACGAGCCTGATCATCTGTCCCTGAGGGAGGGTACCCACATCAGGGTCCTTCCCTGTCCCCTTCCTCTTCCCTGCCCATGGCCAGACATTGGTTTACTCTTTGAGTCCTTATGGCTGTTATTTTTTTTTATGCCCACAAAAATAATATAGGCTCATTGGGAAAAGGCAAACATGTTAAAATTTTTAATGGAAAAAAGTGAAAATATCTTTCCCAATTCTGTACCCAAATACATACATTTAAATACTTTCAGGTTGATTCTTACAGTTCTTACACATTCATTCAGCACTCATCTATTCAACTGCAGCGCCATTGTCATCATCACTGTTGACACCAACGGTGACAGACTGTCGTGCTCTTGTAGTTAACGTTGTACTTGAATGGCTTTTCTTTCCCCCTAGTCATGGTACTGGCTAATCTACGGTACTGGTAACAGCCCCAGAGTATTTCATTATGTAGATGTACATAATTTTTTAACTTGAGAGTGTCTTGTTTTTCACTGTTACGAGGACTCTGGTTGTGCATACCCTTTTACGTATGCTTGGTGCACTGATGGGGGTAGCAATAATGCAGTATACTAGCTAACATTTATGTACCACTTACTCTGAGCACTATTTTTCAGGCATCGAGAGCTTTTCGCCCCTAATAAAAGAGATCTTAAATTCTCTATTTTATTTTGACTATATACACTGTTTGAATTCGTCAAGCAAGACGAGCAAGTTTCTCTAATACACTAATTACACTGATAGGTTGGAAGACAGACCTGTGAAGTGTTTGCTCCCTTTGGTATGAGATGCCAGGCGTGCTCGGGCTGGCGCAGAGAAGGCCTGGTGTAGTTAGTCCTTCAGCTGTGGCTCCACTTCTCGCTGCCTTCTCTCGTCATGGTGTTGGAATGAAGTCTGTTTGGCATGTGCCTGGATGCATTTTTCCAGTATTTGTCCATGAACCCTTTGAGGGCAGGCCACGTTCACAACCTCGGTGCTTATGACTTGGTCTGGCACACACCATTTTTCCAATGCAGGTTGATAAAAATCTGCTTAAGAAAGTAAGGAAAATCTTCCTCTGAGATTGTGTAATTTTAATGGCTCAGATCTTAGATGGTTAAGATACAAGATATACCAAGGACCCATGTTTCCACTTATTTTTGAGTCTGCCAGGCTCTGTTCTGGGCTGGAGAGCTTTAAATACACTCACCATTTATCCCTCAGACAACTGGATGAGTACTATTGTTATCTGTGTTCCACAGATGGGGAAGTTCAGAAACTTGCCCAACCATATGAGGTTAGCAAATGATGGTGCCAAGACTTGAACTTACAGTATAACCGTAGGATAGATTCCAAAAAGTGAAATTTCTGGTCAAAGGTAAAACATTTAAAATTAGAATCTATATTGTCAAACCTTCTTCTAATAAGATCGCTCCAATTTTGGGGCCAGAGAGCGCATATGAGAGCCGACCGAAAGAGGTATTCCAGTGATATTTTAATTAACATTGTAAAACTGATCAGTAAGGACAAGAATCTTTTCACGGAGCCTTGGTGTTCCCTTTTCTGTGACCTAGGGGCCTGGTGCTTCACCCAAAGACACCTGAGAGGCTTCCTCATGCTCCTCAACTCCGCAGAGGGTGCTGGAGGTGAGGCTGTTCTGGCATGGCCTGGGGTGGGGATTTGGAGATGAAATGTTCTGTACCCTCATTACTTCTGTTCCTTCTAGTTTGGGTCATTGGGGAGGTGGAAAGGAGAACAAGATGACTGCAAACTATTTAGGAAAAGCTTCTTAGATTCTTCAAAGGCAACTTCTGAGCTCTTTTCCCACAGGAGAGAGGGAGGTCATTCTTTCTCTTGTCTTCTGGTCTACATCCCACCGTGGACAGAGTGCACATTGGACTGAGCTGAGAGGTAGATGGTCACAGAAGAGGTGTGACTAGGATGGATTCTAGGAGGGTGAGAGGCAGGGGCATGGACATGTGACTTCTCCACAGCACTACCCACCCTGGCATTTGGCAGGAGCCTCCCATCACCCCTTTGTCATGTAAGCCTGGTTTTCCCTTTTTGAGCAATAATGGACTTGAATCTTGATATTTCTATTTGTTTAGGTCATGGTGTTCAGAGTATTGATTTTCAATTCATGAGCTGAGAAGGTGGAAAAAGGGCTGAGGGAGTAGACTGAGAAGCCTGTAGCTGTGGAACAGAACTGGGGGAAAGCAAGCCTGCCAAACCTGTCTGGCATGTTTCCCTTCTCCCCGGCTTCCTCCTGCTTTCTCTCACCTGAGCTCATCTTAAACGTATTTAATTTTTTTTTATTTATTTTTTTACAGAGAGGGGAAGGGAAGGAGAAAGGGAAAGAAACATCTATGTGTGAGAAAAACACCTATTGGTTGCTTCTTGCACACCCCCAGCCAGGGACCTGACCCACAACCTGGGCATGTGCCTGGCCAGGACTTTAACTGGTGACCTTTCAGTTCGCGTAGACTGGTGCTCAGTCTCCTGAGCCACACCAGCCAGGGCTCATTTCCCTGTCTTCTATCTTTTCCCTTCCCCATCTTGCAATAGTTTTCCCTAAAGTCCTCCAAAGTGGATTGGTCAGTGTCCAGGGATCTGACAACATAACTCCACAACACCCTGGCAGTTTATTCACAGTGGGGCCATCGAGCCATAGCCTGTGTGTCCCTAAAACATTAGGCTAGACTTATGGTTGCAAGTGACAGGTATGCAACCTGAATTAGTTTAGACAAAAAGAAATGCAATTTATCAGCTTCCAGAATCCAAAGGAACGTCAAACAACCAGCCTGTATGGAGTTTGGGACCCTCTCAAGAGCTAGTGGGACCAGTGGCTGAGTTTTCCAAATGCTCTCAGCTCTTCCTCTTTTCCCTCACTGATGCCTGACATGCTGGCCACTAGCAGATTCTGTGTACTTTATGTCAACCTGCTATGAAAAATAGATCATTGTTCTCAAATTCCAGGTAGGGAAGACCTCTGCTGTCCTTCCTAGGACAATTATCTGGCTAGGGGGGCAGGGTAATGCCACCTAGATAAGACCACTAGGAGCTTTTGGGGTACACTCCACACTCAAACCAACTGAACCACATTGGCCAGGGCTGCCTGGGGCTTTTGTTTGTGTTTCCAGGGCCACTGCCAGAGAAGAGGAAACCCAGTGGGAGCCAGGGAGCCTTCTAACGGGCCTCAACCTGAAGCCCTGAGGGCAGGAGTCAGGTAGCAATGGGCTCTGGCACTTTCGCACCTCAGGGGCAGAAACGGATAGTTCCCTCTGCTAAACAATGGCCCTGGAGCAAGTTGCCTACTCCATCTGTCTGCTAGCTCCAAGGAACACAGCCCAAAATAAAAATCCCTACTTAGCGATTCCTGCAATCCAGAGCAAAACAATGTATTTGTTTCCTAGAATAATCTGGAGCCACATTCAGCTTGGCAACCGGTGTGTCCCACACATTCATGCAATGTGCCATGTGAAGACTCCAGCAGGGATCTTTACTAAGTCAGGGTATGAGGAGGAGGGCTCCAGGGGTCCCCTGCCCAGGCAGCAGCAAGCAGGGCCCCGGAACAGAACTGCCTTTATCAATGCTGTACAGCGGGTGTCTGTTACAGGGTAGATAGGGAATGAAAGGACCTTCAGTGGGACTTCTAAACACTAGTTTCCACAGAAGCCGAACCAGGGCTGTGTGGCTGTCAGGCTCCTAGAGAGTCCATTGTGGAGTATTGATCTCCAGCCTGGGAGTCAGGGGAACTGATTCTAACTGACCTCTGTTGTTAGCTTGTTTTGTGACCTTGAACAAATTACCAATCCCTTCTGTGCTTGCATTTTTTTCACCTGGGAAATGGGGGCATGTTATTTGCTCTACTCACAGTCTGAGGATTAAGAACTAGAATTAACACATTAAGCAGTTGAAGCACAAGCATTTAACTGCAGCAATGAGCGGATGTGAGAAGAATCTATCCAGTTGAGAAACAGTGGATCACACTGCCCACTGCCATAGATGCTCCCTGTGTTTTTCCGGCCACCTCCTCACATGGGGGTGGGATCGGTCACTATGACCTGAGTGTTATGAAGAGTTGGTTTTCTTCCAGCCCTTGCTCTCACTGATTCATGTATTCATTCATCTGAATGTTTATTGAGGACTTTGCATGCCAGCCACTTCAACAAATTACCACAGAAAGGTGTGACACGTGTGACAGTGGGGAAAGAACAGGGTGGTTCGACTCGGTCTCTTCTGAGATAACTGCCTTTCTTAGTTCTACCCCTTTGGATCAGCTTTGCCTGGTCGTGAACAGCACAGAAATGGAGTAATTCAATGTGGACGGTTTTGTGGCTGCTTTCTGTTGCTCGACCCTGTGTCAGCGGACTCACCCACTCATGTTTCGCATGTGTCAGTGTTCCTTTTTTTACAATCAAGGACTAATGTCCCATTGTTTGAGTATACCACAGTTTGTGTATCCACTCCATTACTGAGGGAAGTAGGTTTTTGTTACTGTTGTTTGCTTTTATGTTGGTTTGTTTTGAGGATGTCAAAAGGAAAATAATTTAGAAATAAATGCTAGTGAAAAGATATAACAGTTATAAATTCTTGTGACCTAAGCTTTAAAAAATATTTTTAAAAGTATGAACAAAAGATCAAATTCACTTATGCAAAAAAGAAACACCTTTAAAAAATCTAGTAATAAACTCAAGAATGTGCCAGATGAATATGAAGAAAACTATAAAATTTTCCTGAAGAGCATTAAAAATAGAATAAGTGGGGGAATTGTTTTGGGGATGAAAAGGCTCAATCTGCCTTATAAATACGTCGCTGTGCCTAGCAGACATTAAGATGGAGTTAGGGGTGCCAGGGGTCTATTTGGGAGTAACGCGTATGGGAGATAAAAGCAAGACCGGGCAGGAGAGCCCCAGCCTGCAAGCCACATCTGACAGTTTCAGTAAACCCAGGGACAAGTTCTAGGCAAAAATGGTCCATGAGAAGACTCTTGCACTGGGAAGAAACGGCCAGTTCCCTAGTACCCTCTCTGTACTCAGTTCTTGGCGGGGGCTTTCCTGGAAAAGGCATGGCCTTGAAATGGAATGTAAAAGGAAAAGAAAACAAAACAGAATTTTAAAAGTTCTATCATTTTCCAAAAACAACAAAAATATGAAGTACTGAAGTATAAATATAGCAGATAGTAAAATCTTTATAAAAAATTGATATTTTATTGAAAGATATTACACAAAGATTTAATTAAATGGAGAGACACATCATTTTCACATATTGAAAATTAAGAAATTTTAAGACAGCAGACCTCCCCAAATTCACTGATAATGTAAAACAAACACAATATAATATTTTTGTGATGGTTCTTGACAAGTTGACTATAAAATATTTATGAAAATGCAAAAAACCAAGAGCAGTTAAGATGCTTTTTG
>VMDR010001386.1:59190-130039 GCA_007922815.1 Macrotus californicus | reverse complement strand
TATAAACATATGAAACCTGAGTTTTTCCCCCACATGCCCTTTTTAATTTACTTTAAAATATGTTTAAATGTTTCCACTTGCAAATATTTCTAGTGATTGGCCAGATAAGGACTTAAACAGCGAAGTTTCACTTGTCTGGTCAAGGGTCCAGGTCTAACATGAGTGATTGATTGACTTTAGATTGAAATGACCTCTTTTACCCAGTAATCTCTTTCATTGAGGCAGTGGTCCCAACATTTTGCCCATGAGAATCGCCTAGAGAACTGAAAACTCTCTGGCTTGATCCAGCAGGATTCTGATTTAATAGATTTAGTATAGAATTTGACATGCTCCACAGGTAATAAATGTGTAGCCGGGGTTGAGAACCGTTGTGTTTAAATGAGAACGGGGTGAGGTGAGATGTGGTGGGCTTGCAAGGTGGAGAGGAGGCAGCAGGAATGAGTTTCTGTGCTTACTGTCAAACAACCCAAGAGAAGAGGGAAATGAAAGCTCCTTGAGCATCCAGAACTTACAAAATGAAGTAGCTCTTCTCTCTTTGTCATTGTAGACATGGAAGGACCTCGATGAAGCGTAAATGATTCAACAAAAGATGCTCTAATGGATGACTGTGAAGCGCCTGCCTATCATCTTCACATAGAGCCACAAGATGGCTGTCATCCTGGGGACAGCGTGGAAAGTGTAGTGACGTGCTTGCCTTCTGCATCAGACGAAAATGAAAACCAACTCGGCAGGGATGAGCATGATCGTCTGACCGGTCGTGACAGCGCGATGGGCCGACCTGAGGTGTCGGAGCAGGACAGCCTCAACAATAATGACAGCTGCACACCGCACTGCGAGGTGGCTGCAGGCGAGAGCTCAGAAAACCCTCCTTGTGAAGGCCCCAGCGACGGACAGGACTGGTTGGAAAAGGACCAGAAAATACCTGGAAGAAGTAGTTCGAGAAGCATAAAAAGCTCCGCTAAGAAAATACTCCCAGGTATTTTTCTTTTTAGCTACTATTCCTGCTATTGCTTAAAAATAAATCTTCCTCCCATCCCATACTGTGGATTCTGTCCTGTGTCTTGCTTTTCTTCTCTTAATATGTTCCAGAGCTAGTTCTGCAGTCGCACATACAGGTCCCACTGTGTGATATGCCATGCGTGTGACATGTCTCCATAGCATTCCCCTGTATGGGTGTACCATCACTTATTGACATGCTTTGTACATGTCATCACTGTGACTTTGATCTTTAACCTGTGAGTTTATGGTGCTTGTACAGTCTTAGTCTCTTTCTAGAACCTTTGCGTCGCACTCAATAGGTGAGTGATGGACATTAACATGTAAGGTTGAAGAAGATGTCAAGCTTTAATTATAATCACTTTGGTTGCAGAGTAATTCAGAGTATTTTTTATTGGGTGTGTGGTTTGGCAGTTAGAGTTTTGGTTTATGGACAGTTTTCCCTGAATGGCCGGGCAGCCTTGGGAAAAGACAGCCTCCAGTCATTTTGATCAGAAACACAGGGCAGAGCGTTCTGGTGCAACTATTTCCAAAAGTGGCTACACCATTTTACATTCCCACCAGCAGTATAGTTTATTGAGGGTTATAATTTCTCCACATTTCTCCATTACTTGGTAATATCTGACTCTTTTGGTTATAGCCATGTTGTTTTTTTTTAATTTAGATGTAATTTGCATGCCATAAAATTCACCTTTATAACATATACAACGTAGTGGGTTTAGTATATTCACAAAGTTGCACAACCATCTAAGTCTGGAACAGTTCATCCCCCCAAAACAGAAGTCCTGTCCCCATTAGCAGGCACTCCCCACTTTTCCCCCGCCCCATCTCCTGGCAACAGCTGGAACATAAATTTTACATGGTCATAAGATCCAAGTTCAGATTAAGTGCCTGATGGTTGGCAGACAACGCGCTTCAGTTACTCAGTCACCATAGTACCTAACATTTGATGGAACAGTTCAGCCCATGGCAGGAAGCCAAAGATAGGCAGCAGACGGAAACTGAAAAAGGAAGACCCTTCCAGACGGACTTGGCCACTGTTGAGTGCCCAGACTTGTTCCACTGGAGGCCTTCACAGTGTGGCCACTGGGGGGTGACAAAGAGGGTCTGAAGGCTGGAGGAAAACAAACCTTGGAAATGGATTCGTGTTCTGAAGTCAGCCTTGGGCGATGAGAAGAACAAAGACTTGGGTTTTGAATAGTGGCTCCACCTGTTCCTACCTCTGTGACCCTAGAAAAGTAGTAACTCATCTCCCGAGCCTCCTTCCTCTCTGTGGGAGTGCAGATCCTACCAGTCTTGCAGCGTTGTCCTTAAAATGCACAGTCCGGAATGCAAAGCACTCCGTCAAAGTGCCAGTAGAAAATAGGTGGTTGTCATCTCTATGTGTGTCACCAGATTTTCAAGTGGCATGGCGAGGAACAGCATTCAGCAAAATTCAGAAATTTGTTTCGTGTGACTCTAAATCCATCTTACCTCTTTTATCAGTATCTTCCTTCCAGGATCTTGGTAATATGTGCTTTTTAGATTTACCTATCCCTGCCCATCTCTCCCCTAACGTGTATTCGTAAAAACATGTTTTCAGTGCCCACTAGTCATGCCCGCCGGCGTGTTAACTGGTATCAGAAGTAATAACTGGTAACGCCGTAAGTCTGAATCCTCAAGGCGATTTGCATTTTACATATCTGACTTCTACCCTAGAACATTTATAGGCAGCCTTAAATATATGCCTTTATCTTTGTCAGAGATATAAAATATTTACATGTCCAGGCTTATAAGAAGATCATATAATTTATATAAGGTCACATAAAATTTGATATTTTTATTTATCCTGGAGAACCAAGGAATATTTATATGATAGCTGACGAATTCAGTGTGCTTGGAATAAATTGGAAAATATGGTAAAAATTTAGCCATGTTGATATTAGCCAAGCTGTTAGTGTACACCTAGTGGGAAAACAGTTATTAATTGCATTTGAAACTTTGATGCTCCAGTTGTCAATAGACCTAGATAAGAAGTTTAAAAATTAGCAGAATTAATTGTATGCTTAGGGAAATCCCTTGCATATTTTTAATATGTAATAAAACATGTTAAAGTGTAAAATGTCCAAACACACCTCTAAGAGGAAACCTAGGGAGTCCAAGTATGGGTGCTAGTTGGCATATAAAAAATTTCAATCCCAGCAATGTTAACATGTACTAATCGTGCCTTCAATATGAATTAAAAACAACCAGGAGCATACTCTAGAAAGTGGTGGAACTTGACAGAATAGCTCCAAGTGCTGTGATTTAAAAAAAAAAAAAAGGTGTCACTGCCCACAGGATTACCTGCTTTTACCACCTAAGAACCCATGGACACAGTGTCTAGCATAGGAACTACATAAACCATGTATTAACAGTTGTTTCTGATCCATCTCCCAGAATTGTAGCCAAGACAGGCATCAGCATGAACGAGTCAGATGGTGAGAGAGATTCAGGTATGTGGGAGCTCAAAGAAACATCACATGAAGTCACAGACATGGAGGCATTTTGTTCTGTTTTTTTTATGGCAGTAAAATACATACACAAATTAGCCGGTTCAGGTGTATAGTTCAGTGATATTAGTTACATTGTGTAACCATCACCACTGTCTATTTCCAAAATTTTTATCGCCCCAAATGGAGACTCTGTAAGCATTAAGCCACAAACTCTCCATCTTTCTTCCCTTAGCCCCTGGAAACCTCTGTTCTACTTCTGTGTATTTGAACTTGCCTGTTCTAGATACTTCACGTAAGTGGAATCATAGGATATTTGTCATTTTGTGACTGGCTTTTTCACTTAGGACGTCTTCAGGGTCCACCCGTGTCGCAGCATGTGTTCCACTGTATGTGTGTGATGAAGAGTCGAACAGTCTAGGTTTATTTAGACGGCAGTAGAAGCAGGGTTCTGGACACAGTCCTGGTGAACACACACTAATCATTGAGGAAGAGCCTTTCTGAGGCAGACCAGCCAAAGGCCTGTACAGAGTCCAACAGTCTATCAATTTGAAAATTAGAACTGATACTGAGCTTTTAGTGAAGGTGGAAGTTATAATGAATAATGGCTAATTTTTTATAATCTCGTGCATCATTTCAGGAGCGGTGGGCCAAGCAATTATTTATTAGTGATTTTTTTTTTCTTTTTAGAAGTTTGTATTACTTAACTCCTTCTTATTAGGAAAAATGTTTCTGTGGCCATTAGCTCTGGCATGTCTGCTCTTCTGGGATCCAGAAGTAGTTGTGAAGCTAACAGACCAGAGTTTGCAGAGGAAAAGTTAGCCCCTGTAGCCAGCAATTTCATGGATAAACGCATTTGTCTTCCTGCTCAATTCTGTTTCATTTGGGGCAAGCTTGGACTTCAAATTATAACCAATCCATTTTTTTCCTTTGGGAGAATCGAGTTTTTGATCAGGTTTTTAACCTGCCTACTTTTATTTAGATCTCATTTTATTAATTCATATAATTCTGCAAAAATTGGTTTATGTATGTGCTAACAGGAGCAATCAAATGTCAGCACAATCTCAATCAGGACATTAACTGTGGTTTCTGGGGGGGGGGTTTCATTTAATTAGTTTTATTTGTAACTTGTTAACAGACATAATTTTTTAAGGTGTTCCACCATGATGGAAATTTATCCTAACATTGGCATTTTATTTACATCTTTAAGGACTTGCTTCAGGAGATGCCGCACCTTTCACGCGAGAACATGTGCTGAGTGCAGTCACACGCGCTCTTGGTGACGAGGAGTCTGCTGCAGTGAATGCTAACAACCCACCGGAAGCCCCAAAGCTGGCTTTGCAGTCCCTGTTCTCACTCATCCGAGGGGAAGTTGAACAGCTGGACTCAAGAGCACTTCCCCTTTGCCTTCATCAGGTACTACGTTAAACCCTTCGCTTTCAGCCTCACTGAAATTCTGGGACGGGTGTTAGTAATGACCTAAAAGACAGTCCTGTGCGATTGATTCTACCCCATGTGTCATTAGTGAGCCCAGGAAAAGGTAGCCCTGGGTAAGGGGGATGCTGGGAAACTGGAATTACTGGCTAGTGGCCACCCGTGGGTAGTCCATCTGTCCTTCAAACAGTCACTAACTTCCTTTATTTAGTGAATAAGCTCAGGGGGAAGAGGGGATGGGGGGATGAATAGTAATGGAAAAAATACAATTAAAATACTGTAAAAATAATAATAAAAAACAAAATAAAAGTATGGGCTTCAGTTTTATATCTCAGAGGGCAGGGGGTGGGGAGTAAAGGGGGCCAACTATATGGTGATGGAAGATGAATTGACTTTGGGTAGTGAGCACACACTGCAATGTACAGATCCTGTGTGACAGAAATACACACTTAAATCCTATATGACCCGACTAAACAATGGCAGTCCAATACATTTAATTTTTTAAAGAAAGTATGGGCTTTGACTCTACCGCCAACAAGCTAAGAGGCTTTCAGTTTCTTCTGGAAAGTTGTGGATGAGTAAATGAGACAGTGCGTGTGAAAGCATTTAATGCAGTGCTGGATACACAGAGAATTCAGATAAATACTAAGCATCAGAACCATATTCTCACTGTCATTAAATCAAAGATCGCGAGATCGAACGAAGGCCGGGAATTAGCAGATGCACTGAAGCTTGCGGTAAACTGAGACATGGGGGGGCAACAGAAGCCAGCCGATGGCTGCCCCCCTCAGCCCAAGAATACAAAAACCCTCTTACCTCCCTAGGAAGACACAAATCAGGGAGAGGGGAAGTGACACCGCCTTTATTTCAGTAGTTCCCAGCACCCCACACTGTGCCTTTCGCCTGGACTCACCAGTTGTAGACCTTTTGCCAAATTTTTGCCCTCTTCCCCCACATCCAGTTCCATTCAGCAAGTCTTGCAGATCTGCTTCAAAAGAATGTCCAGGATCAGACCTCTTCTTACACCTTCATTGCCACTCTCTCAGTACAAGACCCCATCGATTCTCACCTGTATTCCTGCAGTAAATGCTCACTGGAAACCTCTCTGCTCTCAGTCCTACCTCCATTTAGCTTTTCCCTCTACCCAGCAGCCACTGGGATCCAGACGAAATGCCAGTCAGGTCACGTTACTCCTCTGCTCACAGCCCCTCCGGTGGCTTCCCTTCCCATTCAGAGTAGAAGCCAGAATCCTTATCATGGCCTGCAAGACCCTACATGACCCGGCTGTTACCTCTTATACCCTCGTCCCTAAAACTCCCCTTCCGATCCACTCCCTTCCAGGTGTGCTGGTCTCCTAGCACTTCCTCAGATAGACCAAGGATGTTCCTACTTCAGGACCTTTGGTCTCTCCTTTCTGCCCTTTCTCAGAAAGCTACTACAGGATGTGCTCCACCCAAACAAGGTAGTAAACCAAGGAATAGGGAAATGTGAGATACAGGCAGCTGGAAATGGTACCCAGGAGAGAGGTGAAGCGTATCTCCAGGTAAATAGAGATTCTAGGATGACAGCTATGTACCAAGAAGAAGAGGGTGATCAGTCCTATGTAGAGCAGATCAGGTGAATCTGATCTGATAAAACACAAGTAGAATCTTGAAAATCAATTGATCCTTTCTCAATCCTCAGAGTAGAAAATAAGTATGGATTCAAACTTTAGATTAAACTAAAAATGCACAGCACAGTGACATCTATATTGCTCATGAAAAAGTGTTATATCTAGAGAATAAACTTTTAAGTTAGGCATATATTTTCCTTGAAAAGTATGCTGTTTCCACTGTGGAATTTGGAAAAGCCATTCCTCTCATTCCTAGTTTATACGTTTGACAAATAGCTTATTGTTCTTTGCATTGGCAGCTACCTGGAAAATGGAGATACTGATCTGTAAGTGGGATACCTTTTTTTTACTACAGATTTAGTACAAGTCAGTGGAAACTGTTTTAAAAATGTTAAGTACTTACATGATATATTCTAACTATGACAACAGTCAGTGCAAGTATTTCTCAGAAAATATTTTGTTTTATGGTTCTATTTATAAATAAAGTTCTAAATAAGAGATCTCAAAGTTTTTAGAATCAAAGAATTTTTCCATTAGAACAAATTTGGTAAGTGATAAGCCTGAACGGGGACCAGACCCTGACTCTCTGGACCCTCCGTCCAGTGCCCTTTATACCCTGTAGCACGTGCTCAGCCCTTAGCCTGTGGCCCAGCCTTCTCTGTACCATCAAAACAGAACCAAAAGTCAGTGTCCCGCGCCATAGTTGGTGAAACAGAAGTGAAATGGGTGGGGTTTTAAGGTCTCATGTGATGTGACACATATCAGCTTTTTAATTGACAATAAACAAAGTCATTCTCATACTCATGGTATGTCTTGATAAGCCTCTGTAATATTTTCCTGGTTCTTCAGAGTTCCTACTTGTAAATTCCAATGAATCGGTGAAGTCTGCTCGGACTTGAAATAGAATAGGAAGAGTGAGGTGGCAGAAAGACTGAAGAGTGTCTGTTTGCTTTGCTGGACAAAAGTGACTTCAGCCATGTGTCCTGTGCCTACAGTCACATTTCTTGTGAACTGGGAAATGTAGTGTAAAAGTTTTCTTAGTTTGATATTAACGACTTGCAGAGTTTCAGGGTCCTGATTTCTCCCAAACTTAACTTTTCGTTCAAATATTAATTTAATTTGTTGTTTTTTTATTTACTTTTAACAGATAGCTGAGTCCTATTTCCAGGAGGAGGACTGTATCCTTTTCTTAATTCCAGGAAGAAATTCACAGAACTCTGAAAACTGGCCACTTTTAAAAATTGAGATTTACATATAATAAAATGTATAGATCTGTCATTTTCAATGGGTAATCACCTCAGAAAGTGAGATGTAGGGAATTTCTATCACGCCAGAAAATTCTCTGGAACTAACCAAGTTTGGCCTTCAATAAATGAGGCTTAACTTTACCAGAATCTACGTATTTTTGTGTTTGAGGAATGGGGGAGCACATTGCTGAAAACTGTAATTTAAAACTCTATTGGATTTTCTTCCTCCTGAACTGAGCAGAGGTGCAAGTCAACCCACATTCCTACAGCGGGGCCTGCCAAGCACATGGTGCATCACGCACGTGCCTGCAAAGGGAAGGCTGCATTCGTCACCCACAATAAACAGAATAAATGTCAAGTGAGGTCATGTGTGAGCTTTCGTGTAGGAAAGATCCTTCCCTCCGTTTTTCAGTTTCCCTCTTTAAATATTACTCTCGTTTCTCAGGGATGGCCCGATATCTATACTCTCTAGAAAGAATGTATCATAAATGTCTATTTTCCCCCATTTGGGTGACTTTATTTCCCCTCCTAACCTTGTTGACTTCCACCACAGCTTGGAGCAGATTGAGAGATAGGTAGTGACCACCCTGAACTCCATCGAGCAAGCCAGTGACGTCTTCAGTTTATTACTAAGTATATAGAAAACCCAGTTCTTGTGGAAATGAAGCTAGAATGCCTTTTTTTTTTTTTTTTTTAAGCTAAAGAAGAGTGATGTAGCGCAGTGCTGACCAGCATCGGTAACTCTGGGAGCTTCTTAGAAATGAAAATTTATGGGCCTTAGAATCAGAATTTCTGGAGATCAGATCCATGAATCTATATTTTAGCGAATTTGTCAGATAATTTTTATGTTCAGTCAAGGGAGAAATACTGGTATACTTTAAGTCAAGGAGAGAGGACAATGGAATTAACTGTTCCTGCTTCTTCCTGGCCTATTTTGTGATCCCTGGCATATCTTTAAGTCTTCAAATGAGAGAGAGAACTGAACCTCTGAGTGATCTTGGGAAGGACAAAAGCTAAACAGTGAGTTTTTCTCTTCCTTCTTTCTGGGTCAACATTCAGAACATGGCCCAAAGGAAGGTAGACAGTTGGGCAATTTATCATGACCTCATCTGATGCTAAATATGTAATGCAGACGGAGATGGCAGAAGTTTATAAGAATGTCTACAAAAAGGTGGAATCACATAATTATGAAAATTATTGTGGCCAGTTAATTAATTTTTTACTAAAGGTCCATATAATTTTTGGTTCTGTCCTTATTTGGGTATGTGACCCTTTGGTTTCAAGGGAGAAAAGCATTCAGTGAGGAATCAGTAAAGGATCAAGGTGAGTTGAAATCAGAAACAGGTTGGCAAGAGGGTAACAGTTGCTTGACAGAAAGTAATTTAAGGAAGCAGATTGCAGGATTTCACATGGGTCCCATTTCCACTAAATTACGTTTACTTGACTGCCAGAGATACATTAGCAAGCAAGCATTCCTTGAGCATTAAAGTTTTCTTGGACTTTCTACTGTTTGCTTATAGACTGGAACCCAAGTAGCTATTGCATAATATGCTACATTAAAAATGTACCTACTTCAAAACCAAGAAGCTGTAAGATTTGTTCAAATTTAAAAACAGTTCAAGTCCTCTTCTTTTTTAGAATGCTTCAAATTTCTCAATTTATATAGGATATTATTCTTCAAGTATGGGACTTAAGTAAATAGCCTGGATTTCTATTTTCCTCAAGCTTTCTATTCAGATGAAAAAGCGATGAAATTCATACAGCTCGAACGACTGTATCACGAGCAATTGCTGGCAAATCTCTCTGCCATTCAAGAACAATGGGGTGAGTATAGACTAACAGAATTTGGAATTATGTATCAGTAACCCAACGAATTGCTATCTGCAAAGTTAACATATTTGCCTGGGATTTGTCAGTCAGAAGATAACTGTTTCTTTTGTGAAGTTAATGTTGCAAAGAAAGTAGCATTTTTAACACAAGTCTATTGTGAGAAAAATCTCTTTGTATTTTGTTCTTCATATCCATGCCAAGAAGAGAACCCTTGCAACTATTTGCATTTCTTCTGATCCCTTTGCATGCCCTACTGGTTAACTGAGTCTCTGAGATAGTATTTGCGTCTATCGAAAAGTAACTACTTAGCTATTTCTGTGTTAACTTTTGGGTTTTTTGAGAAGATAATTTTACCTGTTTATCTTCATCAGTAGTGCCAGTTAACTATTTTTTTCTCTCCTAAATATGCCTTGTAATAGTGACTAACAAATACTTTACATTTAGAAACAAAACGGAAAACTGCTCAACCACATACAGTTATATCTGCAAGGAATTCAGAAAAGGGATTTAATGGTGAAGATTTTGAGCGGCTCACTAAATTTTGCACAACACATCAAGAGTAAGTGTTTCAGAATTCGGTTACAGTGAGCGTGGACTAGAATATTGAAGAACCATTGTAGCATTGAGTATTTGAAATACAGGGTCCATTTTCTTTGTTTTGTTAATGTTTTCAACTGGAGAAATTAAACCAGATAAAATAGAATGATTAGGTTCCTTTCTCAGCTTTTATCTGTCTCTCATCCTGAGCGCAGTAAGAGATCAACTTTTTATAGGTTCAAAGTAACTTTTAACTAGAAAATTTTACTAATTTTGCTCTCTGGCTAAGAGATTAGGCAATTCAGGTGAAAAAAAAATGTGTATTAGGACTTCTTAGTATAGTGATTTGCCAATGTGTGTATATTATAGTAAAAAACATTTTAAAGAGTAGTCTAGTAATGGAATCAAATACAGCATGGTATTTAAGCAAACGACTGCAGAAGGAAAATTACATTTACCAGATAATTTTAAATGGCTTCATTTATATCAAAGAGTTGGAGCTTTTCAACTAAATTGTAACAATACAAAAGCACTTAAATATGTTTTTAACTCATATGTCAAGACCTAGAATTCGGAAGGCGAGGGGCATGACAGTGATAAAACCAGGGCAGATCTGGGGTGTAAAGCACAGTCCTCAGTCCGGAGGCCGAAAGCCTGTCCTGTTGGATGTCGGCCTGGACACCGCTGTCTCTGCAGCTCCCACTCTGACCGAGATGCAGGGCAGCCGACCCCTTGGGAACCTCCCACAGGCCCGTGCAAGACAGTGCCCAGCCCCCAAAGCAACTTCGTCTGAGTTCTGTGACAGTGTGTTTGCCTGTTCTCTGATTTCATACACGTGTAATCACACAGCAGATTTTTGTATTTAGCATCTTTTGCCCGTCATTATGTCTGTGTTACATGTTATTGCATGTGATGGCAATTTATTCTTTTATTCCTGTGTGCATTCATTATATTACTATAGCAATTAATTTATTCCTAGTAGACATTTGGATTGTTTCTGGTTTCAGAATATTATGAATAAAATGGGCATGAGCATTTTTGTTCATGCCTTTTGGTGAATATATACATTCTGTTAAATCGGGTCTGCCCTAAAATATAATATTTAAAAATAGCTTTTTTTATCTGTTTCCATGGATAAAGCCAATAAAGTTATCTTCTACTATAATCTATTTTAGATTATAATGACAAACTAAACTTTTTAAAATACATATGTGTTAAATACTCTTTGTGTACATAATTAGCAAAAGAATGAGTTATATTTTCTGGACCTCGGCATGAGTGCTTTATTCGGGAGTTCTCAGTAGTCATTAGCTTTCTGAGGGAATAGACACACGAGGTGGCTGCCCTTTGAACTGTGTGACCCAGCGGTGATGTTTCAGGAGTGGAGATGTTCTGTGCTAATATTAGAATCCTGAGAAGCTGTAAATGTTTTTCATAGCCCTTTCAGTGGCATTTGTTTGGAAGCATATCACTGCTGTAGGTTTTTTAAATTATTTTTTCTCTCTTTTTTTTCCTACAGTCCCCTTTCATCCAAACATAAGGTAAGGGATCATTTCTTTGACAGTATTTTACAGGAAAAATGTTAAGTGTCAAATGTCTATAATATGAACTCTTTTAGAAAATAGACCTTTTTCAAATTATTTTCACCTTCTAACTCAGTGTGATAGTGTCCTCAAAGGTTGTTTTGTTTTTTTTTTTAATTTAACTTTTAGATAGCAGCTGTAGACAAGTCCCTGGGAGGGAAATGCATCACGCAGTTGATTGCCTCTGAAGATCCAAAGGAAAGCGGAGCCACAGCCAAAGAGCCGGGTATGTCCTGAAGTTAGAGAGGACTGTAAGAGATGCCTGCCTCTTACAATATTCTACAAATGTTGCAGCTGAATTGCTGTGACATCTGAAGTGCTGTATTTACTTTTTTTTTTTTTTGCACGTACCTTTTCCAGACAAATAGCAAAGTGAGATTTTTTTAAAGTAATATATAACTATGATTAGCTATCTAGTAGTAGAAATTATTAAATCTAAATTCTTATAAGAATATAAAGTTGTGTCCATGCTTTCAGCAGGGGTTGTGTGTATCCATCACAGCATGACAAGACTGCAGAAATGCTTCGAAACAGAGTTGCTTCTAGTGTATTTAACCATTGTTTTCTGTTTAAAAACCAACATTTGTTATATAGACTTGCCCAGAGATTTGTTCTGTATATTTAACTATTTAAAAGCTCTATATCTTGATAATTTACCCGTAGCAATTGATTCTCTCCCTTTTTACGTTGGCTAACATTTACATATATATTTCTAAAGCATTTATGATATCTCTTGTACCACTTTGTGTCTTATGTCAAAAGTTAAAGATCTTTAGAAACTATTTTTTACATTAGTATGTTCATTATAAAAACTGTAGAAAATAAAGATAAATGGTTACATGTTAAGGTGTTTATTTTTCCTAATGTATGATTTTACTGCTAACTTGTATTCCTGGGATTTATGTTCCTGAGCCCTGGTATTGCACAAAGCGGCATCAGGTATTTTACCTGAGTTGCCTGAGAGATAAAATAAGATGATGATACCTGCAATTTAATTCTCCTTTTTTTTTTTTTATAAAGTCCTTTCCCCCCACTCCCTAAATTTTCCTTCATCTCCTTTATTTTTATGAGGCAAAATTAGGATTTTACCTTAAGTCAGTCCTACTATATGCTGTTCCTCCCGGCTCTTCTGTTCCAGTCATTTTTACACTGGAAATCAGAGTAAAATGAGCTTCACAAAAATCTTAGAGAAAGAAAAAGCCACAAAATGGCCACCTGGTGTGGGCGTGGATGGATGTGCCTCCGTGCCGAGTGCACTGGAGAGAATGCTGTAGCAGGCTGATTAATTGAACTTGACACTTGGTGCTGGTTGCCTGCCCAGCCCCAGCTTGGCACTGGCGGGAGCTTGGCCTCCGCTGTTGAAGGCGTTTCAGACGGGAAAACGGAGATGCCTCACGTCAGTCACTTGCCTGATCCTTTAATTCACAGCTAGAACCTGAGTCTTCTGATTTCTGGTTAAAATACAGCATGCTTCCCCCTAATAACCATCTTATGCCGAGAGAGTGGACTAAATCCTGGGGCAAGAAATCTTGCCAAGTCTGATAAAATAGTATCTTTTAAAGAAAAATGTCAAATCAGTCTGCTCAGTTTGGTTATTGTGTGAATAGAGACATAGAAATGTAAGAATGTGAAGAGAATAATTATGAAAATATTACTTTAAATGATTTGAATACAATATGTTATTCCTGTTTTGCTTTATATTTCCCCATTTCTAATAATGTAAGACATGTAGTACAATCTAGATTTTCCTCTCCCCTGTCTTTCTCTCTACATTCCTTGATCCTAAGCCTCTTACGTAATATGTAACATGTTTCGTGTGTGGTGGTTAAGCCGGTTTCTGGAGCCAAACTTACCTGGTTTGAATTCTATCTCCACCACTGAAAGCTGTGTGATCTTAGGCAAGTTACCTAACTTCTCTGAGCCTCCATTCCCACAGCTCCAAAGTTCACTGTGCTTACCTCTTAGGTCTCTTGTGAGGATTACGTTAATGATTTCATGTTAAGAGTTTAGAGCAGTACCAGGCCCAATGTAAGGGCTCGATACACTCTCGCTGCCCTCATCACTCCTACTCATGTTGTCGCTGCCCTCCCATGCCAGCATTCGGCGCACGCTCCCCGCATACGAGTCTCCCATTAGGAAAGTCTTTGAGTAGTTTACACAGTATTTTATATCTCGTCTGTCCCTCTGAACAACTAGTGTAAGCTAGGCTGGATCCTTTGAAGAAACCCAAGGAAGCTAAGTGACTTATGCAGGAGCAGAACTAATTAGAAGTCAAAGCCAAACCCTAGTTTTCTGAACCTGAAGCCCATGCATTTTTATTAATTCATAAGTTTGTGTGTTTGTAAGGAGTATCTTATATGTAAAAGTAATGTGTTATATATATGATAGGAAATGATAACACACTAAAGGCCCACGAAGCTAGCCCCCAACGAAGGACTAAGTCACTGTCAGTTCTATGGTAACTGCCTTTGTGCCTCCTGTTCTCACTCCGCCCCTGATGGAACCGCTGTCCTGAGTTTTATATTTATCATTTTTCCCATTTTCAGAGGCTTTGCTGGCTTACAATTTCCATGCAGTCAAATGTACCCATGTTAAGTATGTGATTTGAAGAGTTTTTACAAATGCGTACACTCACATAACCACTACCCTTTCATTTCAGAAGAGCTAAGTGACAGAAATCCATGTTAATATTAACAGAAGCACTAACAAGAATAAGTTTTATGTTATAATCCGTACCTGTAGAAAATTGAAAAAATTTTTGAGTTCATGAAAATATGTGGACACACAGCGCATCAAACATTTACCCCCACTTTTTCCTGGAACACCATGAAAACATCAGAAAGGGATTCTTAAAAGGTCAAAACCCACAAGGACAGAACTGGCAAGGACATAGCAGCAGATGTGACTCTCAGAATAATGTAGAAGCTGGAACTCAGATGGCTGGGTGGCACCTGGCTTAGCGCACCAGACAAAGCTGGAAGCTGTGTGACCACAGGGAAAGTGCTGGTTCCTGCTTGGAAAGGTCTGGACCTGGAGGCACAGAGGGCACCACTTAAAGTCAAAGGGGTGGGGCCAGACCAGAAACAGGAGGTCGGGGCTGAAAGACTGTGCAGGAAGCACTGAGACCTTTCTGTTCCCTCTGTACTAAGCAGGAGGCTGACGGTTTATTTTGTAGAGAACATGAAATAGAGGCCTTGTGGACTCAGGGATCAAGCACAGCTCAAAGAAAGGGGTATTGTAGAGAAAGTGAGCATTGAATGAAAGTCTCTGGACCGAGTGGTGAGACCGTTAGCCTGTTCTCTGCATTTAGCATTTAGAACTGTGGCGGCTGTATCTCTTTTTTCCTATCTGGGAAACTAGCCACTCGGCTAGGAGATTGAAACCTCCAGCCCCTCTTTGCCCCACAGCGAGAACTGGTCCCGGAGAAGGCTTGCCTTTGACCACAGAGCTGATGGTTGCCTCCGGTAAAACAACCTCAGATAGAAATGACGGGGACCAGGTCAGGCAGACAAACCAAAAGAAACGCAAAGGAAACAGAATGCAGAAAACAGATGAAAACTTTTTAAACATTAGTGATCATCACGGAGATTAGAGAAAATATTGTATATATGAAAACAAGAATAAGATGCTGTATTTTAGAAAAGGAACATTCAGTGAATTAGAGAAATGTTCATAGAAATGAAAAAATGTGCTGGCCAACATAAAAATTTAATGAGGAGAACTGAAGGGGGAAATCGAGGCAGTGTCCCAAAAAGCTGGTCCAAAGACAAAGAGGTGAAGAGTAGGACAGAAAAGGTGGATGATCAGTGCATCGGTCCCAAAGTCCTGACAGGCATCCTAAACGCAGAGAACAAAAGGGAAGGGCTCAATTTATCGAAAGAAAAAATACAAGCAAACTTCCCAGAATTGAAGGTGATGAGTTTCCAGACTGAAAGTCCCACCAAGTACCCAACAGAAAAAGCCTGAGAAGCTTTGTGAAGTTTCAGGACATCAAGATACAAAGAAAAGAATCTAAATCTTCTGGGAAGAAAATGTAGGTTACCAGGGGTTGGTATTCAGAACGGTTAATAAACTTGACACTCCTACTGGAAACTAGTCACAGGGCAGGAGCACCTTCAGAACTGTTGGAGAAAATGATTTCTGACCTAGAAAACCTTACTGAAGTTTCAGGGGTCAAGAAACAAAGACTTTTCAGATGTGAAGGATCATAAAAAGTTTACCTGCCATGTACCTTTTCTTAGGAAATGTTCCACCAAGAGAGAATAAACTGAGAGGGAGAGCTGGGATCCAGAAAACAAGGTCTTTAACAAAGAGCCGAAGGGGGTTCCTGGGATGACCAGGAAGGGAAATTCCAGGACATTACCTGGGTACCAGTCCTAGAGGGCAACTGCAGTTCAGGGGCTCTTGTAAAGAGTGTGTTTTAAAGCTAGTCAATTATCTGTTGGCATGTATACCTTCATTGTAACATCTGTCCCAATTTAGAGATACTTAAGTAGAGACTTTTTCCAATGAAGTAATGTCAGTCATTAATACCAAAGAACATAAAGTGTAAATGGGAAAGAAAAGTGTCTCAGTATCCAGTGTGGGCCAGCGTGAGTCATATTAAAGAAGCCACAGTAAGGCAAACATTTCAAGGTTGAATTGCCCCAAAGCATGTTGAATTGTAATGGGAAGCTAGAAGCAGGGAAATAATCCATCCTTTCAGAGGGCTCCAATATTGTTGGGTCACGCCCGTTACTTGTATGTCCTTTCTCTTCCCTCCTGTACAGAGTGTTGTTTTGAATCTTAAAACCACTTGTTTTTCCTTCATCTTCAGAGAGCGAAACTCATCCTGGCATGGACCCAAGTACAGAAAGCCAGCCTAAAGGAGAGGCCCAGGAGAGCAGCCCCTGCGGCAGTCACAAGGCCCAGCCAGCAGATCCCCTGGGCTTTCCTGTCACTGCAGGGAGGGACCACACCGCGGAGCCACTGGGCAGCGAGGAGGAGGCCACCAGGGAGCTCCACGCCCAGCCCTCGGAGACAGGCGGGAGCCACTGCAGCCCACACCCCTCAGAGAATGCTTGTGAGGATGACAGAAGCTTGCCGCTGGCTCAGACAGATGCCTGCCAAGGTGTGGCCGAAATAGAGGGCACTGCTGAAGACCCTCAGGTGGTACTTTCCAGAGAATCAGGGACAGAGCCATTGATTTTACCGGGCTCTGACCACATACCTCCTGCATTGTGTCCTGAGGGGAAACATTCACAGACTCAAAGAAAGGAACTCCATCTGCCACTTCAAGATGCTGCTCCTGAGGCGTGGCCCTCACACCAGCCCGAGCACAATGAATTGAATGAGCAGCAGCAACCCGATCTCCCGGGCAGGGATGGAAAATCACCGCAGGGGCCGGCCTGCTCGGAGAGCTCCGACACTGTGCGCGGTGGGAATGCCGGCGAGTCCGACTTAAGTGCAGGACCCTCGGAGGTGTATATGGCCCCAGAGGGGCAGGGAGAGCAGGGCGACCAAGTCAGTAAAGAAACAGAGGACTATCTGAACAGCCTGTTAGAGGGATTCTTAAGAGATGCTGAAGATTCTCTTCCATATGAAGAGGAGGATTCTGATCTCCTTCAAGACCTTTCCCCCGACGAAGCATCTTACAGCCTGCAGGAGCCCCTGCCTGCTGACGACAGCTGTCTTTCTCTCGACGATCTTGCAAAAAGGATAGAGATTGCAGAGGTAAAGTTGCGATTTGCTGCATAAATACTCTGAAGAGTAGAATGCAATGTAAAAAGACAAATGTGCTAAAGACTGCCTAGTTTTGATCGGTTTCCCCTGGTCTCAGACGCGAGGGAAAAATTTAATTGACGTAAACTTTTAATCATTAGGGCTTTTATTTATCTCAGTCATGATATTCATGCTTCGGGAAGTTGAATCGCGTGCCTCCGGAGAGAAGCATTACGAACACCATTTTTTTATGTCCCTGGGTCTTTTATTTGGCAGTCCTAAGAGTTGGGATCAGGATCAGTCACTTTCTTGTAGGGAAATCTCATTTTTCTTCTCGTACAACCAGGAGATAAAATAGAGTAGATCATCTCTGTTTCTTCCTCTTGTTAATGTATTTTTAATTCTTTGAAACAGTATAACAGCATGAAGGAAACACTTTAAAATACAGCAAGACTAGGAGATACTGGATGGGTTTTTAAGCTCTTAAAGTGGAGGCTGTGAATGTTCTCTTACAGTATTTATAAGCTCTACATTTGAACAAACTGCTGAACTAGTTGGCTAAAACAAATATTTTAAATCAAAGTTTTAAAGTCTCTCTAAAAAGTAGTGAGGCTGATCAAAACCAAAAAAGAAAATAAAAAGGAGGAGAGGATCAAGATGGCCACACTCCTTCGTTCGATAAGATTGTTCAAAGTTCAGGGGCGAGAGAAAGGGCCCTTTGGGAAGGCTCTCCCAGGCATCAGGTGCTGAGGACACCGTGAGGGATCAGGTGAAGTTCCCGGGCTCTGGGAGCTCTCTTAAACCAGTTTCCGTGCTTCCATGCTTTTGTGAACACAGGATACAGGACGTAATTTCTTAATAGCTGAGTGTTCTCGTGAGCAGTGTTTCTCACTCCCGCAGGAACTGCTGTGGCTCAGGAGCCTGCCCTCCTCTGCACGCTGAGCTGTTCCAGTGAGTCCTCTCTGTCCCCCCCACCCCAAAGCCCACTTCTCCCACCAGTGCCTCTGCCCCTCACAGGTTTCCTCCCTGCTTGTCACACTTTCTACCACTGTGATGACGATAGAACGCAGTGGTATGTTCTTTCTTGGCCAGTTTTTCCCTTTTTCTTCTTTCTTTGCTTTCATTTTCTTGCCGCTCCTGCACTACTCAGCTCTGGCATCAGTGCAGCTTGGCTTTGACAACCGCCACAACCCAGTGGGAATGTTTGCTGTGTTTCTCGGACAGTTAGAGGCATCCCAGAAAATGGAACAATGTACCCACAGCCAGTGTCTCCTAGTCTTACTGTACTTTAAAGGGTCTCACAGAGAACTGGGAATGTCTACGCTGATGGAATTCACTCACTAGAGATGTGTGTACATGAAAAGGGTCTAGGTTTGGGAAGCTTTTTTGAATACAGGAATGATTTTGCTAAGTGAAATGACAGCTTCGTCTCGAAAACATTGCTGTTCTTGTGTAGAAAAGAGGAAGACACGGTCATCGAAAGTGTAATCTGCACCTCTCTGCTGTTTTAAAAAAGCATCAGAAGCATTTATGCCCTTTTCATAAATTTTATTCAGTTTATCACGGGTGCAGCGTCAGCCAGTGTAAGAGATTCACTCATTTACTCTCTCGGTCATCTGATGTCACTTCTGTGTGAGGTACCACCACATCAGACAAGGAAACTGCACAAACGAAGCCTACAGTCCAACAGAGTCTGACCCCTGGGCTTACCTGTCCACTGAATTTGCGTTTCCCAGTTTTGGGGAAAAGATGAATACCATTGCCATACCCATAATATATTTTAATGTCAGAACCCAACTGAGGAACCTGGTAATGCCGATAAATCATGGACTTGCCTGGTGCTGGGGCCTGGGAGGGTTGCATTATCTTCCTTTTCTATCCGTCCGTTGTCCTTAGCACCAAAACCTGAGGGAAGAAACACACTTTGCAAATTCAAGGTGCATTGTGATTTCAGTCCCACACTGCTAATTAAGGTCCATTCAGCTGATGATAAATTGTTACATGGGTGGGGGGTGAAGGAGTTGTTTTGTTTTCTAAATAAATGGCACTCAAATATTGGATAAACTTTACTAAAATTAATCTGTTAGCTTTGAGAGTGGTCATACAGCTTTGTGAGGAGGCCTTCACAAGGTGACATGCCTCATGAAAATAAACCATTTTCTTCATTAACATAGATGTGTGAGGTCTATTTGCAGAGGTGTAATATGTTCAGAAAACTATATTAAATGCTTCATATTCAAGTAATTTCAATTTTTAGAAATAATTCATAAAATAAAAGCTGAGGAAGTAGCCGCTTTGCTACCACGTGGCACTTCTGCAAGCTTGCCATCTGAGAGAGGGCAAAATGTGTTCCCTGCCTGCAGCCTGCACTTTCCTTAGATAGCGCGAGTCTACCTGCCTGTTCCTCAGAACATAAAACGGGAGGCCATAACCTCAGACTCTCCGATGGGGAGAAAGACGGCAACCCCGAATTGCTCTTAGTCTTGTCTTCAAAGAGGCTTTCTGATCGAAGTGACTCCTGTAGCGTCTGTCTCTTGGCCAGGTCACTGGGGTCAGGAAGCCAAGTCACACTAAGACTCGTCACCGTGGGGTACCCTCACCCCGTTAAGATGGGAGGCGAGGCCTAAGCAGCAGTGTTGCATGAAATCATGTAGGTGGCTGTTCTGTGGGTCTCAGCCAGCGGAGGAGGGTCTTGGAACATTCACTGTGGCTGTTCTGCCCAGAATGGCTCTTTGGAGGGGCAGGAGTCCAGCTTCCTTACAACAGAGGAAAGGCCGCAGGCTGTCTTCCAACTACAGAGGGGAGGTTCATTGAAAATGGCCGGCCCAGGATGTTTGTAGCTGTCTAAAGAGTCCCAAAGGATAACCCACAGATGCCCCCACCTTTTCTTTGTGCCAGGTGGTCTCATCTTTGCCTCCCTCCTTTCCCTGCCCCTAAATGTTCTAATGAAGTGGTGCCTCTCCAGAATGGTATGTCCCTCGCACCTCGCTCCCTTTCTCTTCCGTTTTAATCATTCTGTTAACTTATGTTTTTACTGCCTCTTCCAGGACTTTTGCAGCCTCTACCTAAAGTTTTTCCATCCCTCGGACCATCTTCTCCCCCTCTAAATGGTCCTATATTAGCACTATATAAACTTGGGCTCTCAAACTGATACCCAAAGGGGCCAGTCAGGTAATAAAGGGAAATGAAATGGCTTAGTTGTAGAGTGACAAGGAGAAGGTCCCCGTGCCTTGTCTAGAGGGATTCAGCTTTATAAAACACTGCAGAGGAGACCAGCACACCCGAGGTCTGGGTCTCACACACACACCGTTGGTGTGAAGTTCTACTATAAACTTTTATTTGCCGTGTCTGTCGCTCTGCATGAGTCCTTTTGACTCCAGGGTAAAGACTATGCTCCGTGACTTGGTATTCAGGACTCGGGATCTGGCCCACTCTGCCTTCCCAGCATTCCCTCCTGCTGTTCCTTTGGCCTCCTCGCAGCCTCCCAGATAACACCTTGCAGGCTGTCACCTCTGACCTCTATCTGCTATGTCACTCTGCTCCAAGTGATGAGCCTCCTTTGCATACATGTACTTCCTCCCAGCCCTCAAGACCTAGCTGGTGCCTTTTCAGCCCGTAGAGTGCCAAGCGCAGCGCCTGGCTCATGATCGATACTCAGTAAATGCTAACTGCTGCCATTATTGATCACTGAGGTCTATAATGTTTATTCTTTTCCCACTACTCTTCTGAACGTCACATGAGGGAGTGGCTTCAGCACCATTCCTCGTAAAGTCCCATCTCGCTGTCATCTTCTTTTGCTATTGTAGGGGGCACGCACACACATACTCAGTCTTCTGCACTAAACTCCAAACTCCTCAGGGGTGGGGATCCTTGCGAATACATTTTTGTATTCTCAACAAAGCCAGCGCAGACTTTACAGACTATTGAAAGCAGCAGCCACCTCTACACAGCAAGACTTAAAAAACGTTTCTTGTGCTGAGTTCACTTTGAAACGGAAGTAACACTTAAGGGAAAAAGCTGTATTATTCAAATAAATAGAAGTAGGTGCTGTCTATACGTAACCTGCTTATCTGGGTAGTCATTTACACTTTGACCTATTTATTAAGCACCTGCTGTATCCGAGGACACTGGGGAACACCGATCAAGTTCTTGTTCTTGTGAGGCTCATGCTGTAGAGGCAGAGACACATAATAACAACTTCCCATAAAATGAACAGTATAGTTTCAGATATTGGTAAGGGCTATGAGAAGCCTCAGCAGGGCGAGGGGTTGGAGAGAGACTGGACGGTGAGGAGGGGGAGGAACGGGTGCTCACTTTTGTAGGCAACGGGAGACAGCAGAGGGGCGGGCAGGCAGAACAGCTGGAGTGTCATGAACAAGGAGGTGGTGGCAGGTTTAGGGGGAAGAGGCGAGCTGGAGCTACTGCCTGAAGGGTCTGGTGGGGTCAGGGTGAGAAACCGGACGAAATTCACACGGTGGAAAGCCAGGATTTTGAGCTGGAGAGTGAGGTGGCCTGCTTTGTTTCCTGGCTGCTCCATGGAGAGCAGACCATAAGGAGGCAGGGGCCACAGGAAGGAGACCCGCCGGGGTGCTGCAGCTGTTCAGGTGAAAAATAACACAGGATAGGATTCAGGAAGTAGCAGTGTGTGTGGTGGAGATGTGTTTTTGAAGGAGGGATGGACAGGACGTGCTCATGGATTAGAGTTGGGGTTTGGTGGTGAGGACTGGGTTTGAGGGGAGGAGAATCAAGAGTTCTGTTTTGGAATCTACCTGTTGAAACAGTTTACTGGGGACTAAAATGTGGAGTGGTATCCTGACATTTGTTACCACTTCTTTCCCTGTTTTGTATGTATTATATGATCCCTTTAAACACAAAAGCAAATGACCAAAACACAACATAGTGCCCAATCTAGAAACACAGGTACATTATAAAACTCCTATGTTCATTTTAAACAAACCTTTCTCTTTTTAAATCTTTTCAAAACTCAGCACTAACGTGCGTCATCCTCATCCGCCCCTTCCTGTTTCCCACTCTGCACGTGCGGACCTGTGAGGCACAGCGTGGTGGCAGTGAATGTGTTCTTCCCGGAAGGTGGCGTTCCTCCGTGTGGCTCCCCACCCCAAGCTCCCGCTGTGACTTGTGGTAGTAACTCTGATAATCAGTCCACTTTCTGGTTAATTGGATGACACAGAAGATCTCTCATCTAACCATCCTCTCCCCCATGTTGTCTCTATATGGCTGGGTTTAGCCACTGGTTTAAGTATCTTTTAGCTGAGGTGACGTGTAAGATACAGATTTGTTACTACAGGCATACGCTACTTTGAAAAGACAAAAGACCCGTAGTAGTTCTAGTAGTAGTTCTAATATAACAGAGGACACAAAGGACACAAAACCAAGTGTTATACTAAGCTGATTTGGGTGACATTGGTTGATAGGATTATGTCGGTTTCAAGTGTACAGTATTGTATATCATCTGTATATACTGTGTATACATTGTGTACTCATCACCCAAATGCAGCCTTCTTGTTTCACCACATACGTGTCCCTTTTTACCCTCTCCTAGCTCCCCTACCTCCGTTTCCTCTGGTACCCACCATACTGCTTTTTGTGTCTGAGTTTTTTGTCCTTTGTTTTGTTTGTTCATTGGTTGCTTTCATTGTACGTCCCACATATGAGTGAAACCATCTGATTCTTGTCCTTTTCCATCACAAATGCAGGGGTCTTGAAAGTGTGCATCAGGCTGAGCAAACTTAAGTCAGACAGAACAAGCAAATCTCTAATAGTCACAGAAACTAAGATCTTCACATTAGGAAAATGGCAAGAGATTTAATCTTGAGTTTGTATTCAAACTTTGCCAATAGCTGATGCTAGAAGGTTAAGCATATTATTTAATCTTTCTAAGCTTGGCATCTTCCTCTGGAAAACAGGGCTGATGATACCTGTATAAGAGAGTCATAGAGATTAAATATGACATACCATGTAAATGTCCTCACATAAAGCATGCGGATTAACTAGATGACAGGTCTTCTTATAGAGCCCGTATCTATCACTTGTCCCTTCGGAGAAGAATAATAGTGGTTAGACTGTACTTTCGAGGATCATTTCTATAGTTCTTTACTGGAGAAGTTTCTCCGATCGCGTAGAGCACCCGAAACCACCAGGAGGAGGCTCAGTGTTCTCTCCTGAGCCCGAAGTCAGCTTTTGGTGTTGCTTTTCCAGCTGCCAGTACCCATTGATGATGGGTCTTCTCTCCCTTTGGAAGAGTTAGAGGGAGAGAACACGGTCTGAGTGGTTTCTAAAATAAAAATAAAAATAAAAAAGAATAATAGTGGTCAATCGGACATGTGCTTCCACAGGGGGGTTGATGGCACTTAAACTGGGATATGCTATTATGCTAATATGACTTACGAATGTTAATTCTCAAGTTAATTGGAAACCAAACATGATCACGTTCAAAATTTACCAGCCTTGAGGTTCTAGATTGAGTAAAGCCTACGTCATTAAAAGAAATTATTTGCTATCATATTTTTTTTTTAATTTTGTGAGGAGCTAGTTCTAACACCAAAGACCTCTGACTGTTTACTTTGTCACAATAGGATTTACAGTGCCCGTAGGATCACAAAATAATTTTGTTTTTACAGGCAGTGCATTCTTCAAATGCTATTTAAGATGATCACTGGCGTTTGAGGGAAAGTACAGAATAACTACTTATTTGCAAATCCAGAGGCCTAGGCCAGATGGATGTTCTGTTGTTGCTGCTGAATTTTGCACTTTCTCAGAGTACCAGCAGTGACAATTACGTTAATTACAACCTCAGTGCCCTTTTAGTTCATAATGGAAGGGCTTGGTGTATTTTGTTTGGGTAGCAAAGAAGTTTAGCAACTCAAGTGGAAAACCAAATTTAGTTTATAAAGCTTTATTTTCTGAGATTCAGATTCTTTTCACCTTTTAATGTCCATATTTTAAGTAGTTTGGAGGAGATACGGTTCTGTGTGCCCTAAAGCATCTTCCCCCCCTACTGAGGAACCCTTGAAAGCCTTTCAAGTGAGACCTCAAACTAGCGCTGCGACTTTGTTATGGGGGCTTACTTCCCTTCTGCCGTAGAATTAAGGAAAATTCTACCACGATCATTTCTTAAACCCCGTATGCTTGACTGCCTTGGTCAGGTAAGTAGGAATTTCTGTCCTTGAGGTAGGTTCTGAGACGGCTGCCCCAAACTCTTGCCAGAACAGAAAGGCCACACCCACCTATCTCCCAAGAGTCGTTGTCTTCGTCATCGTCGTCCCCCCCCCCGCCCCCCCCCACCCCCCCGTGGCTGGCGTCTCCAGCACCTGAGCTTGGCGGCACCATCCAGCTCTGCATCTGTGGACTGCAGGGCCAGAGGGCAGTTGGAAAAGAAGCAGAGAGACCTAGAGAAGATACCCGAGCAAGCCTGGAAGGGAATGATGGAAAAGGGCACACTGCCCCGCAGATGGTGGGGCAGACCCTGGCGAAACAACAGGCATTTGGTTTTGGTGGGAGAGAAAAAGGAAAAGAAAGTGTAGCGTGTGATTAGATTTTTAGCCGAAAATGAAGTGTTAGTGGGGGAGAGGGTCCAAATGTCAGCCCATCTCACCAAACTGTAATTTCTCGTATTCTGCTTCTTCCCTCTTTCGAAAAGTTGCCGCAGTTCATTGCCACCTGTAGAAAATAAGGTGGGCCTCTTGGGAAGGCTCATATCCCTTGGCTGTGTGACATTCAGAGCCAAACACCCCAGACTAGGCCAAGCAGGCACTAAGGTAGGGGCCTAGCTGCCGCACTTGGACTAGCTTGTCCATCATGGAAGCACTTGGACTAGCTTGTCCGTCGTGGAAGCACATTCTTTGTCTTTGCAGATGATTTCCAAAGTTTTTCTCAGTCTTTCGACATTCATTTATTCATATTTGCGATGTCTTCGATTTATGGCTTGGATCTGTGGCTTGAATTTACAGATTTAAAGTTCATATCACGAAGATATGCAGTTAACTGTAACCCCACTCCAGGGCACATTCTCAGGCTGTTTTTCTAAGAACTTAAAGCCACTTGAAAATTCCTGTGGTATGTAAATTCACTGTTGGTAAATGCACAACTTTTATTTAACGGAGAAAGCAGTGTATTAGAAACTCATTTTTTTACAGTTACTAAAAATAAAAGCATCATCTATAGGAGTCATGTATCAGTTGAATTAATTTTGATTTTTCCTCTCTTGCTCTTAAGGAAGTTATTAGGACTGCTTCCCCTTTCAGTTTGAACAAGGTGCTTGTAAAATCATTTTTCTTTGTTGTATGAAGGGGCCCTTTAACGCTGTTGCTTTCTAAAGCAAGATTTGAGAGGCTGTTTGTTCCTTTCCGTATTTGTACTTACCATTTTAATGTTACCAAAGTAGTTTTCTCAGAAGGACATCATCTGAAATTATGTAGGAATTATGTAATTCCTATAAAAAGAATAAATTGCTAACATTGATTTTTTTTTTTGAGATAATGGTTTCTATAGACCCATGTTCAGGAAGGCTGTATAAAAGACCATGTTGAGCAATTTGGCCCTAAAAGCCTTGAGTTATAAAAAGAACTAATAGAATCTGTAATATTTATTCACTGCACATTATCAGAGTGGCTGGCTGGAACTGGAGATCACGTTAGATATTTTGTGCCATTGATCAGCTAAATGACATTACAAGCCATCCCTAGCTTACAGTGAGTGGTCTGACTCCAGCAAGTCACTGCCATCTCCAGTGTTAGGCCCACAATGCCCGCCTGTGTCATCACCTGTGGCCAAGCAGGCAGCTCGCAAGTCACCTTCTGTGAACCAGCCCGCTGCTGAGGCAGACCTTTAAGGCCTCCTGCTTCCCGGCCCAGCTCCATCAAGGATCCTCTTCTCATTCTGCCTGCGCCTTGGAGTCTTTTCCCTCCCAAATGGCAAGGGTTTTTGTTTTTGTCTTTGTTTTTAATAAGGGGTGGAGCGGAGGCAGGAGAGAGGTATCCCAAGTGAAAGCCGGAAGGAACCAGAAAGGGGTAGACGTGGGGGGGCTGAAGAGATACTAGACAGCCAATAGTAACTATTTTAGACTCTGGTTTGTTGAAACTGCTCAGTTCTGCCATCGTAGCCCCAAAGCAGCTATACACAATATATAAATGAATGAGTTTGGCTTTGTTCCAGTTAAATGTTATTAAATTAACAGGAGGTCTTCGGCCTACTGACCAGTTTGCCAACCTGCGTGTTCATACTGCAAAGTCCTATGTCCCTAGTAAACTGGCTCTGACATTTCTAGAAGGGAAGTCCTTAAAACGTCTTGAGCGATCGAGCATTCTTTAGTAAATGTATCATTTCTCAGAGGAACTGAGGACAACACTGATTTTGCTGTTAAAAGTTGGTATTAGCCCTGGCTGGTGTGGCTCAGTGGACTGAGCGCCGGCCTGTGAACTGAAAGGTCGCTTGGTTGGTACCCAGTCAGGGCACGTGCCTGGGTTTCGGGCCAGGTCCCCAGATGGGGACGTGCAAGAGGCAACCAATCTATGTTTCTCTCCCTCTCCTTCCTCCTCCCTTCCCGTCTCTCTGAAAGTAAATAAAATCCTTTTTATTTTAAAGTTGGTATCAAATATATTTTAAGTCTCACACGTTTATTTCTGTAAAGTTGCTGATGAATGACAAAAGCAGTGGTGGATGACGGGCCTCTGTTGTAAAGCCAAGCCCAGCACAGACAGTTAAGCAAAGAGGGGTCGCAAGGGATCATTTCACAGGCAAACAGGGCGGCAAAGCCAGGCAGTTAAAGGAGGCCTGACTCTCAGCCCACTGCCCTCTGTCACACAGCCTGGCCCTGGAGTCGTTTGGGGCTGCAGAAAAGCAGTCTCCGACGTGCATTTGGCAGCCAGCTACGTAGACGTGAAAGCGTAGTTCTGTTAGATTTTGGTGATTGTGGTTTTTAACAGGAATCAAGTCAGCCTAGAACAGAAATTGAAATACCCATTGAATTGAATTAGCCCTGTTGCCAGTACATGTACAATACCACTGATCTTCCCCGCCGTAATGTAACAAACGCTCCTTCACGACCCCCGACAGGTGGCTCCTGCTGAAGGACTGGTCTCTATATTAAAGAAGAGGAGTGACACTGTGGGAGGCCACCCCGCCCAGATGCAGCAGAAACCATCCAAGCGAAGAGTGAGATTCCAGGAAATAGACGACCACCTAGATCAAGGTGAGTGAGTGCCCCGTTTGGCACTGGGCCTGACGGCAGACATTCGCTGAAGAATGCGCTGATGTATGATAAAAGGTAACAGACTTTGTAAAAGAACATGTGGACCTAGATTTGTTTGTTTGTTTTATCTTCTATCAAGAAGCACAGAATTGAACTACCATCAGTTCCTCAGTAATTCTGGAGCCTTTCGTTTGCTCAAGTAAGTGAGCAAATGGCAAAATGCGGCTCACGGCCTTCCTCTCCCACCGGCTGGCCGTCCTCAATGTGCAGAACTGCGGAACTGGTTTCATTTTCCTTGTTTAGTGTTCTGTTTTGTTCTGGGCTTACTTTTTGTTGTTTTTCTTTGTAGTGAGTCTGCTCTCTTCGTCTTCCTTCCAGCAGCAGTTAACCCTCCTATTTTGCATGTGTGGGCAACATTTATGGATTGCGAGTGTATTCCCTTCGGCGATTTCTCGGCTCCATAGAAGGAAGTGTCTCTTACGAGCAGCAATTTCACACTGCTGCTCTTGTTCGACTGCTCCTGGGCTGAAGGTGGTTGCTAGGTTTACTTAAGGCCTGGGTAAATGAGGAAGAGTGGGAACAGAGCCAAAAACCTGTGAGTGTGCTTCTCGTGGTTATAGAGCACCAGCGTAAGCATGGAGATGTGCTTTCTAAGCATGACGTGGAGTGACGGAGGTTTCTAAGCGTTCACGACTACAAAGCTAGTGGGAGCCTTGGAAATGACCTGTTCCCTCCCTCCCGTTCCCACTGCACCTTGCTTGTACCTCACATTCTTCCCCAGAGAGAACGCTTGCTTCTTGGCTTGCACTAGTGGGCCCCGAGTCATCGCTCACCAGGAGGAGCCCTGGATTTAGAGCTGACAGGCTTGTGTCACTTAGGACCCATCTTGTCTTAAACCAGGCCTCTTAGCGTGTGCTCAGGGGCCACGTGGTCCTCGCGGCCTCCACAGTGGACAGTGCAACTCCCAACACTGTTTTGGCACACGTGCATAAGACAGGATGGGTGTTTTTGAATGACTTCATTTACATCGTATATGTAAATGTATGATTAGGAGGAAAAATATGGAGAGATGCATAGATTATTAACACAGATAAGGCCAGAAGGAGGAAAAGATGGTGAAAATGCCGAACTAACAAACACAACTGATGTGATCCTATTTATTCATTGGTGTAAAAATGTATTTGCATATATACCTATAAGGTATCAAATCGATTTAACTTAAAGCCTGTTAAACTGTAAATTTGTAAAGCACGGAACAATATGAAAAGGGAATCCTGTTTATGTGAGAGTCCCGGACCATTCCTGTCTGACCTGGAAGGGTGCACGCCAGAGTTAGCCGTGCATGCCCCCAGGGTGGGAAAAGGGAAAGTCCCTTAGACGTAGGCTTAGTGTTTGCATTTTCACAGGAATAATACATTCACATGTTACTGTAAAGTCTTCCAAAAGTAACACATGCTAGTGGTGGAGAACTCAGACAGGAACGAATCACAAAAGTGTAAGTCCTTCAGGGCTCCCTTCGGGGCTCCCCCAAGTATTGATTGAAGTTTTATTATCCTTTGAGACTCATCTGTCTACACCTGGGCGTATGTGTGTGTGTAGACACAACACACACGTCTTTTTTAACACAGATGGGTTCATTATGTAGTATTGTGTCACTTTTTAATTTAACTATTGACCTCAGACAGCTTCCTGTGAGAGAAGACGTGAATTTACTTCACTCTCTGAGATAATTGCATAGTATTTTATTATGTGGATGTTCTATAATAATTTAACTATTCCATTGTAACTGAAATAAGTCATTCTCAGCTTTTGTTATAACAAACTGCTGCAGTGACCCTGCTTGTAAAGATGATACAGTGTGTCATGCGAGTCTGTCGGCTGATCCCTGACAGTGGGTTTGCTGGGCTGAGTGGCAGGGCCTGGCCGGCCGAGGCGGCCCTTGTTCACACCTGATGACCCACATTGTATCCAGTGGATACCCTCTTCCACCCTCAAGAGTGTTCTAGTCTGGAGGGTAAATTAATCTAAAAACTTAATAGATACTGCTAACTTATCTTCCAGGAAGGTTTGGTTCACCCTCATTATGCTGATCGTAAAGCTTTTTAGTCTTCTCCAAATATATTTTAATTGTTTGATGCTGGAATCATTAGGACTTTCTATATTTCTGCAATATAGAAAACTGATGTGGACATTTTTATTAAAAACAAGCTTGCCAAAGTTATTAAACAAAAGAAAAAGAAATCCCTGTACCAGCTTGAACTTCATTATTCCACTAAATAAGAATGAAACTGAGCATTATTAAGATGCAGGAATAATCCCAGCCAAAGTCATTTTTTATTGTTTAATATCAAATTGACTTTGCTTTAAGGTGATCCCATGAAGAGAACTCCAAAGATACTGTAACAGTGAGGTTTTAATTTCTATTCTAAAATAATGACGTTATCAGAGAAGTATTGCCTTTTCTTCTTTTTTACGGAAGAGATCATATTCATCGTGTAAGTGAGCTGAGTTCAAATGGAGCATTGACAAGCTCCACGAGCGTGTCTTTGTGGTCACTAATAAGTTGGTCCTCATAGCATCATATGGTGCTCTGGCTTTCTGTCCGTGACACCTGTCCCCAGAGGACTACTGGTGAGACGTGCGGTCATCTTCATCAGTGACAAGGCGGTGGGGTGCCCGGACTTCCTGTTGTGTCCGTCTCACCTCCCTCTGTTCTCACGTTTGCAGATGAAGTTGGAGGGGGCTCCTGTCTTTTACTGGTCTTGCTGTGCATAGCGACGGTCTTCCTCAGCGTCGGAGGAACCGCGTTGTACTGCGCTGTCGGGGACATGGAGTCGCCCGTTTGCACGGACTTTGCAGACAACGTGGACTTCTATTACACCAAGCTCCTGCAGGGCATGGCGGGGCTGAAGCACTGGGTCTACCTCTCCTAGCAGCGCTCAAGAGGGACAGGCGTGCTGGCAGCGAGAATCAAAGAGTGGAGCTTTCTCAACAGCTTTTATTTTAGGAGTTGTGTGATGTGTGTGTGTCCCCCCACCCCCCACGAGGAACCGTGAAGGACATCAGAAACAGCGACTTGCAGTGGCAGTGCAGAGGGACTCTGAGAATCCCCCACGCAGTGGAGCAGGGGCTGAGCTGAGCACTGTGGACGGAGGAATGATCTTTGGAGAGCTGTCCCTCTCCTCCTCGCTGCTTCCCAGTGTGATGAGCTGCGCTGAGCAGAACCCGGCAGGGCGGTGTTGGAGCCACACCATTTTTAGCTTGCTTTTCAAGCTAACAGTCAAAGGACACTCTCGGTTTACATTGGTCCAGACACATTGCTTCCAGCCATCACGCAATAAGTGTGTGTGAGAGATCAAAAGGAGGAGTTGCCTCTGGTTTCGATGTCTTTTTTAGTTACCCTCGGGAGCAGTGTAATTTAGGCTTGATGCATTGTTTCCGGATTCTGTTCTACATTTGTGCAATGGCCCGGTGTGCATGTGCGTGCGTTTCAGACAGTCACTCATAAGCAAACACCCAACACAAAGTAACAAAAATCGTCTTCATTCTTTTAACTTGACTGTAGATGTGCAGGCACAAATCTTTAAATCTTTAAAGATGGTTTAACTTTGGAACAAATGAGCTGTAGAAATCTTGGCCGTGAAATGAGAAACTCTGACAGATCTGCGACCATGAACTTGATTAACTGTCCAGAAACGAATCACAGGCCTGTAAGTAAAATTAAAGAGCTCCCTCTGTGTCTCAGGCAACCTTTTCTTTCACGGATTCGGTGCTTCCTGAAGTGCGATGGATGCTGAACTCAATTCAGCACCTACTATGTTCTGAGAAGCTAAGCACTAAAACACAAAGATAAATAAGATTAGCTCCTGCTCTGGATGTTTAATTCTGGCCTTATGCTAAAAAAAAACAAAACACTTTGGCCAACGAAATTAAGTCCGCACATGTAGCTCAGTATTAACAGGCCATGCATACAGATGTCTGCGTCTGCGTTCATATCACGGGCTTGATTTCTATCTCTTCCGGGTCACTGGTGAAAATCCAATCATGTCTTAAATGAGCAAATGTCTGATAAAATTTTGTTTAACCTGTCAGTTAGGCAGCACTTCCTTTTCTGAGGCCTAACACTTAGGAAGCCGTGGTTTGGCTTTTTTATATCATCGGCAGCGTTTTAAAAGAAACCAAACACATCGATTATAGTTTTTTAGCAAATGATCATTATTTCCTGTTTTTCTGTCAGAATCATTTGAAAGAAAAAGGAGAAATTACTTTCTAGTTGTTACTGGCTGGTACAGTACCTCCCTTTGTTTTTTTTTCTGCTTATTTATTTAGATTACATGAATTTTAAAGGGCTTTTTCTATATGTTGAAAGTGTGTTGCTAAGCATGCGTTTGGTTATCTCAATGTAGATATTTAATTACTGTGTACTCAGCATTTTGATTCTCTGTCAATTCAGGCCCTCGTGTTTTTAGGCTTGTTTATTTTTAAATTGATGTTTTATTTTCACTTATAATGCTATTTGATTTGTCTCATGTCACCATAAACTGTTAATATTTTCCAGGATTATAGATCAAAGATATTTATTTAGGAGTGTACAAGATACTGAAATTTAGATTCCTTATACTTAAGGCTGATTTTATTAGAAGATTATTTTAATGTTCTATTACAAAGTTTAAGAATTTGTATTTGAAGTGTATGTAAAATATGTAAATGTCGACGGTACTATCTTCTGTGGTTCTATAAGAGACGTTCGCCACGTCTGCTGGGAGGGGCCTCACAGACAAACCTGTCTGTTTCACCCTCTGTTTCCAGTCATGGGAATTTGGTGAGTCTGATTCCTGCCACTTTTATGTCAAGATAAATCAAAATTTCCCTCCTGTTCTTCCTCTTTCAGGTCACGGTCAAAGTCCCTAGTAAACCGTAATGTCCTATTTGCCTAGAGGCCACCAGAACCACCACTTCTGACACCGAGGGTTTCCCTCGACACTGAGCTGGAAGGATTGAGGGAATCCCTTGGTCCCCAGGGCCCAGCTGAGTCTCAGAAGAACCGTGTGTGACCTCACCACTTCCCAGGGAGGGCGAGGTGAGTTCAGGAGCATAGAGATGTCTTGACTTAAAAGAGGCATGAAAATCCCAGCTAGAAAAATAAGGTCAACGTTTTAAAAATGTAATAGTCATTTACTGCATGAATTGGAGTAACCCCATCTGGTGATGAAAGAATTGTTATCTCACACATTAAAAATTCACGCAGCCTCACTATAATGTAATTTTTTCCGCCATGTGGAAGTTCTGACAACCGTTTGTAACTAGTCTTCCTTAAGAACTGTATTTGAGGGTAACAGGCCAAGCTGGTAATTTAAGATCAACACCAGCAAAGTGTCTCAGAGAGTTTATTTGAATTCCCGGGCGCTGAGAAAAACTACTTTAAAGGGAAAGCCAGATACTTTCAGAAGTTGGTCTGGCCCCACAAGTACAAGGCCATCTATTTGGAGAAGTCAAGTAGGTCACTAGTAAAGTCCCCCTGCTTCTGAAACACCCCCCCTGTCTGCTCGACATAATAACTGGAATTGGCTCTAAAAATTCATCCCTTTAGATTAAAAAATCAGAACCCACTAGGAGGTTTACTTTATTAGGCAGTGAATCTGTGCGTTACACCGAGAGGACTTGAAATTTGAAGGCAGGCCTTATTTTGGAAGGACAGAGTTGAATTGGGTCTTACAGGAGGCTAGAGGTGGGTGTGGCCAGTAATGCTGGAACAAACTAACTGCATATCCCCCCGCGAATAAAATAGATTTAGACCTTTACCTCACGTAACACATAAAAATTAACTTGGAAAAAATGAATCTAATGTAAAGCTGAAACTTCTAAAAGAAAACAGGAGAAAATGTTTGCAACCTATGGGTGAGCAAAGATAACTTATAATACAAAATACACCAACCCTAAAAGGAAAGAAATTGATGAAGTGGACTTTAGAAACTTGTGCTCTTTGAAAAACAGGTTAGGAAAATTAGTAAGCAAGCTGAAGATGAGAAAAAATATTCACATAATCTGCTTAGCAAATGTGTGTGTGTGTATATGTTTACACACGCACACACACATATATAAATATATGATTCTCCTTGACTTATGGTGGGTTTACATTGTAAGAAACCCAGCGTATGTTGAAAACGTTGTATGTTGAAAATGCATTTGAGACGACTCTGGAGTATCAGTTGTTTACCCTCGTGACTGTGTGGCTGACTGGCAGCTGTGGTTGGCTGCCGCGGCCCAGCATCACGAGTGAGTATCGTAGGGTATATCGCTAGCCCAGAAGAGGATCAAATCCAAAATCTGAAGTACAGTTTCTCCTGAATGTGTATCCATTCGCGCCATCATATAGTCAAAAAAATTAGAGGTCGAACTACCGTAAGTCGGGGACTATATATAATACCAAAGAATTACAAGAAAACTACCAAAGTTAATACATGAATTCAGCAAATTTGTAGGGTACAAGATCAACACACAAAAATCAGTTGTTTCTAAACAGCAACTAACATTCTGGAAAGGAAATTACGAAGGCAACTTCATTTACAATAGTACCTGAAAGAATAAAATACCTAGGAATAAATTTAACAAAGGAGAAGGCTTGTACCCTGAAAACTACAAAACATCGCTGAAAGAAATTAAAGATACCTGAATAAATGGAAAACTATCCTGTGTTCATGGGTAGGAAGACAATACAGGGGGGCAAAAGTAGGTTTACAGTTGTGAGTACACAAAAGTTTATTCTTATATTATTGTTTATTAATCATTGTACTATTTTTCCATACAAACAACTGTAAATCTACTGTTGCCCCATCTTTGTTAAAGTGTCCATCGTCCCCAAAGAGATCTATAGGTTCAAGCAGTCCCTATCAAAATTCCAATAGCCTTTTTTTTTCCTTTTGGCAGAAATGGAAAACCTGATTATCAAATTTATATAGCATTGCAAGAGGACCTAAGTAAGTAGCCAAAACAGTCTTGAAAAAAAGAGAATTGGGAGACTCACATTTCTCAGTATCAAAAGTTACTGCAAGGCTACAGTAGTCAAAACTGTGATATCAGCATAAAGACAGACAGACAGACCAATGGAATAGAATTAAGAGTCCACAATGCAGCCCATACGTCTTTGGCTGTTTGGTTTTTGACAAGGACATCAGGTATATTCAATGGGGAAAGAATACTCTTTTAAACAGGGTTCGTGGACAACTGGATTTCCACGTGCAAAGGAATGAAATTGGACCCCTGCCTCACACTTTACACAAACGTTAATGCAAAAGGGGTTGACGACCTAAGGAGTAACTAAACCCGTAAAGCTCTTAGAAGAACACATGAGGGTAGACCTTCATGACCATGGATTTGGCAGTGAATTCTTAGATAGGACACCAAAAACGCAAGCAACAAAAGGCAAAATAGATAAATTGGACTTTACCAAAACTTTAAAAAAAATGATGGCTCAAAGGAAATTATCAAGAAAATAGAAAGACAGCTCAGAGAATGGGAGAAAATATTTGCAAATTAAACATCTGATAAGGGAGGGATTAGTACCCAGAATATACGAAGATCTCCTAGAACCCAACAAAAAGAACCCAATGCAGAAATGTGCGAAGGAGTTAGGTATACATTTCTCCAAAGAAGACGTACAAAGTTTTGAAATACAGTGTGATGGTGTTGGTGACACAACATTGTGCATGTACTTAACACCACTAAATTGTACACTTAAACCTGCTTGCCCTGACTAGTGTGGCTCGGTTGGTTGAGCATTGTCCCAGAAAGCGAAAGGTTGCTGGTTCAATTCCTGGTGACGGCACATGCCTGGGCTGGGGGTTTGGTCCCCGAACAGGGTGTGTACAAGAGGCAACAGACAGATGTTTCCTTCTCACATCAATGTTTCTCTTCCTCTTTTCCTCCCTCCCTTCTCTCTCTAAAAATAAATAAAATCTTGTTTAAATTGTTAAAATGGCAACGTTCATGTTACACATATTTTATCACATATGTGTGCACATAGGCAAAAAATCTGACACTACCAAGTCTTGGTGAGGATAGGAAACAACGGAACTCATAGACAACTAGTGAGAATGTGAAATGATACAACCATTCTGGAGAACAGCGTGGCCGATTCTTATAAATTTAAGTACGCATCTACTGTGTGACCCAGAAATTCCACACCTAGGTTTATCCATAATAGTCAAAAAAGGGAAACACCTGACTCCCCTCTTTACTTCAATAAATGCCTCGTCAGTAAAAAAGAACTATGGATACACAAGTGACATGAGCTAATCTCAAAATAATCATTCTGAGTGAAGGAAACCAGAAACAAAAGAGTACGTATTGTATGTTTCCATTTATATAAAATGTCAGAAAAGACGAGCTAATTCATGGTGACAGAAACAGACCAGTGACTCTCTGAGGGGCAAAGGCTGGTGGGAGAAGGGTCATGGGCAACTTTGGGATTGACAGAAATGGATCTTGACTGCAGTCATAATGTCATGGGTATATACATTTTCAAGATGCATTGAGTTGTGCACTTTATTTAGATGCAGTTGTGTACAGAAATTATACCTCAATAAAATTGTTATTTTAAAAAAAGAGTAAGTTCAGCTTCATGCTATCTCAGGGGATAAGGAGGGGCAGGGGAATCCCTGACGTGTATCACAATGCTTTATTCTTTTTCACTGTGGTTGCTTAATTTGTTAGAAAAAAAATGGTGGCCTCCAAGCCCCCCATTTGTACGCGACAACTCCTCAGCCAGCTACTGAATAGAGTGTTGCAATAAGGTAACTTGGTTCAAAATGTCTTAATTTCAGTCCTGACTCTGTTCACAGCTTTCTCATCCCAACAGATCCTCCTGAAATGTTGAGGCAGTGACTTAAATCTATGCTATTTTTTTCATTCAATGCAGCCATCCAAATTCCAAACCCAATCTAATTATAGATGCTCTGTAAGGACAACCTGATCTCCTTCTGGCCGGAATGCATTGATCAAAAGTGAGGTTTTGTGATGTTTATTGCTTTTCGTGATTGCCTGGGATCAAGGGTCAGGAAGGAGACACGCACTTAGGGAGCAGAGCAGGCTTACATCACTCCCTGGAATGAGGACAGCCCATAAATGGCTGGTTCTTGTTTTCCAAGTACAAGATTGGGGGTTGGTAAGATCTGAACAAGCCAAGCAAAGAGGAAGAAAAATAAATAAATCCTTGCCTAGGCTTCTGGTCTGGATAGGAATTTGGTCCACCCGTGACTATAAATATAGTCAGTTTGCTTTTTTTCCCCTCATGTCACTGTTTTCTTTATTGGAAAAATAAAATTGCTGGGGTAGGAGGAGTAGTTCGGTCGACCCTGGAGAGAAGGCTGAGGATGTGGGGTAGTTTGGCAGTAGAAGAGCTGAGGAAGAGAGACAGTCCCTGCCCTGGGAATCCTGCCGATGGACAAGGTCACGGGAGCCAGCAGCTCGGTCTCCTCTTGGCACTTCGGTTTTCTCATCCATGTAATTTCTAAGACAACTTGAACCTTTAAAATCTGCTGGTTCTTTGATTATCCAAAAGCATTCTACTTCCGTCGTTGAGAAAAGACACCTTAGGTGTCTGTATTCGGTGAGTCGACCAGTAGTTGGATGAGGTCAGATGGGAGTTCTTTGAAGCTGTTTGTGAGGGTAAGAGGTGGAATATACTTATCCACCCACTGGGCCCAAAGGCCCTGCTTGAGGAAGAGACTGCCTCAGGTGATTGCTTCTAACGGGTGACCGGGGAAAGGGTCTATTCCCTGCACATCAAGAGCCATGCAACAGATCTTGTGCAAACATTGCCTGGCTGTGTAAAATCATGTCCTTTTAGACTTACTGGGAAGTCAGCGTAGACACTGTCTGGTTGGCTCTGTTGTGCCAGAAGTGAAGCTGGGATCCGAGGAGTTTCAGTGACCCTCTGAACGTCAAGATCAGCGGAGCTAGTGAAAGGGTTTCCACTTCTAAGCAAGAAGATGGCCATAGCTATAGGCTCCTTCTCCTGGGGTTGCCACTGTGTCCTCCTCCTACTGCTCTTCTGACACCTGCAACTTTGTCACCTGCGTCGCTGCTACTCTGGGTCTCACACACGGAAAAGACAGCAGAAGCCATTCAGATCTGCAAGCCACAGGCATGGGGCAGTTGATGTGTAGCATCCTGAGTTTTTGTGATGGACCCTGGGGGGCTCAGGAGGGATGCAGAGGGCTTCCCTGGTGGACCCTGGACACACCCTTGATACCTAGGAACCGGGTGAAATACAGCATGCCCAGTTATTGCGTGAGACATACTTACACTAAAAAAATAATACTTGACGTTTCCCTGAAGTCCACATTTAACTGGGTACCCTACCCTATATTTTTCTTGGTAAATCTGGCGGTCTTGGGACACAGAAGGCTGAGGGCCAGGCAGGGCGGGACGCTCATCAGGACGAGAGAAGCAGCGGGGATTAGACACACAAGGAGCTCTGGGGAGCAGTTCAGCTCCCCTTTCTGCAGTTCCTAAGCAGCTGCCCTGTCCTGTGTCTGTAAACCGAAGACTTAGCTTCAGGACTGCTGGGAGACCAGTGCGTCTGCAAAGGGGTAGAATGTGGCCAGATCTCGCTGGCATTTGTGGTACTTAAAAGTGTGCATCTCTGACATTTAAAAATGTTTTTACTGCCCTGGCTAGTGTGGCTCAGAGGATTGAGCACCGGCCTGCAAACCAAAGTGTCACAGTTTCAATTCCCAGTCAGGGCACATGCCTGGGTTTTGGACCAGGTCCCCAGTGGGGGGCGCACGAGAGGCAACCATACATTGATGTTTCCTTCTCTTTCTCCCTCCCTTCCCCTCTCTAAAAAATAAATAAAATCTTTAAAAAAATGTTTTTACTCTTTCACAAAAGTAAGAATGTAATCAGAGCTTAGAATGCAATGCAAAAAATTAACTTAATGCTTCCCCTGCATGCTGTGTGTCCTAGAGTGTCCAGCACACTCCAGATCCACATTCACAAAATTACGTTGTACTTCCGGTTTTCAGAGAGCACCAGCTAACAACACAGTTATGAGATAGGGCCTGCAATACGCATTCTGCTTAGCCCGTAGTCACCTTGCTTTTATTCAGGCCATGTTCCAGATAGAAGGGTGCTGGCTGTGCCTAGCTGAAACTAAATTATTCACCTCCTCCTCTGTGATAAAAGATGGCTTTTTAGTTTTGTGTGCGTTCCTAGGCTCAGCTTTCGATTGCCGCCGCTTTTCCCCAGCAACTGATAGCCTCTCTGCCTTTTTCTTTCCAATCTGTGAGACCGGTTGCTCGTGATGAGGGTTTCCCTCTTCTCATTCTGACATCTTCAGGACAGCAACCCCCCTGTCCTGTTAAAAATGATTACTCGTAAGTAGAAGTGCATTTGGATTACCTGTGGCCCAAGTCCATGTGGTCTCTTCCTTTCTGCTCAGAGTGATGAATTGGCAAGAGGGCAGGAAGAGGAGGGTCAGGGAGCAGGCGAGGCTGGCCCCGCAGGGCCCCAGCCAGCCTGCGCAGATGCCACCCGCCTGGTGCAGACTGAGCTCTGTGTGTCCTGGGAAGTGCCCTCTCCTGAGCTCCCTGGCCACTGCACATTCCAATGTGGGAAACAGAAAATGCCATGTTTGTCTGCAAAGCATCCTGGATTTGTCAGAGGGAAAAGCAAGTAAGAATTGAGGGGAGAGCAATTAAAAAGAGAATTGTAGAAATCACGCATATTGATGAGAGTGTGCATGTGATTTTTTTTTCCATCTAGCTAGTGGCTACTCAGTCTAGCAAGGCATCAATACTTCAGAGATCAATGATTTCAATAACAAAAAATGTGAATAGAAAACATTGCAATGGTAAAAAAAATAAATCACAAAGCGCAAGCCTGAGGGAGACGCCTAAAGTCGTCTTTGAGCTCTGAACATGTCTGGACAGCTTTAGTCCTTCCCCACCAGGTAAGCTCAGAAACACCCCCTCCAACGCCACCGTTTTTTTCCAGCTACTTGGGTTTCTCTGTCCGGCAACTGAAAAGAGCTCAAATAAAACATCTTCTCGACTTCACCGGAACCAATTCTTGGTGCATTATTAGGTTCTGTGCAGCCAGAGAAGAAACACAGGGACATTTCCAAACTAGGCAGGCAAAGGCAAAACTTTGAGGCCTGTTCATCCAGACTCAAGACAGTTTCTATTTTTAAAAGGCTCACATCAGAGTTAAGTTCAGGTTTTGTTCTCAAAGCTGGGAGTGTCTGTTGGTTTCCATGACTACCCTCAGCCGCTAGGCAACTACTCTGGCTGGTGTGGTTCAGTGGATTGAACGTGGGTCTGCAAACCAAAGGGTCACCGGTTCAATTCCCAGTTGGGGCACATGCTTGGGTTGTGGGCTGAGTTCCCAGTTAGGGGTGTGCTAGAGGAAACCAATTAATATTTCTCTTGCACATTGAAGTTTCTCCCTCCCATTCCCTCCATCTAAAACTAAATAACATTTTTAAAAAACTTTAAAAACTTATGACTGGACAGTGTGTCACCAAGGGTGGTGATAAGGTTTTATACCTCCCTGTCACTACAGAGCCTGCTTCATCATACATTCAATGTACACACTTTTTAATTGAAGGAAGAGAGCCAACTTTTACTATGTGCCAGGCACTCTGGGAGTTGCTTGCATGCATGTCTAATTACTTGGGAGGGAGGGTGGCGGAAGCCATGGGCAAGAGCTCTAGTATCAGAAAGATCTGGATTTAAATCCCAATTTTCCCACTGATTGGCTGTGTGACACTCAGCTTGTTACTTAGCCTCTCTGAATCTGTTTCCTTATCTGTAGAATAGGAACTATAATAAATCACCTAACGCTGTTATGAGGATTAAATTAGGTAATAGGAGACATTCGATAAAGGGTAGCTGTTAGCGTTGTTATTGTTGTTAGTCGTAGTAGCCACAGAATTGCTCTGTGATCCTGGGAGCATCTCCTACAACAGAACATTGTTATAGAGAAAGTCTAGGCCCTGAAAGGAGTAGTTCCAGAATTTATAAGCCTGAACACAATGGCTCCTCAAATACTGGCTGGATCAGTGAACAGGCCAGCACCCAAGTATCCCTGCTTGGTATGTGGCCTGGAGATTTGTTTATTCTCTGCTTAGTGCTGGGCACAGTGCTGGACAATATGACCTTGACCTCATGAAGCTGTTGTAAAGACAAGGCCAACAAACAGAACATTTGTGAGCAATGCGAAACAGGATATATTGTTAAACTGCGTATTTGGCAGAAGTGCTGGGTGAACTGAGAGGGAAGAGTAACAGTAATTGAGCATCCACTATGTGCTAGGCCCAGGGATGAAAACATCGTGTTACCTGAGTTTTCATTAACCCTGTGAGGTAGGTTTCATATCCTCATATTAGTGACAAAGACACTCTGACCCACTGAGATCCACTGACTTCCAAGGACACACGATTAATAAGCGGCTAAGCCAGAACTTGAATGCAGGCCTCCTGGCTCCTAAACCGGGCAGAACACCTGAAATGAAAGCAAACATCCTCGCCATCTTCTAGAAGAGGAACCTGGAAGTCGGAGACATTAAGTGACTTGGCCATGGTCACCGGAGTAGCCTCTGGATTTAAACGCGGGTCTGTCCATCTGCCGATCTCAGCTTTGCTCTCCCACCTTGCAGCTGGCCCTGGGCTCTGCTCATTATTCTACAGGAGGGCAAATCCATGTGGCGCATCTGAAGGATGGGGGGTCTACACAGAGACGCCGGGGGCCTCCCGAGGAGAACCAGCAACTCGTGTTACGGATGAAAGTGCGGCCCAGGGCAGCTCAGGCCACTCCTGTCACTCACTGTCAGCCCCACCCTGGTGTCTTGGCTCAGGGCCCTGCACCTGAAAGCCCCCTGTACTCCCACCTGTACATACAACCTACCTCTTCCTCAAGACCTTCCCCCTGAAATTCCTCCTCCTTCTTCCCAACCCAGCTCCACTTGTGGGCCTGATCGCTACTGAGAAAGCATCTGTTAGTGGTCAGATGATATTATTAATTAATTATTACCAGTTTCCACTTATTGGTTCCCAGTAGCACTTAACAAATGTTTGTTTGAAGAGATGGAAAAATCAATGAATAAACCAGGAAAACTAATGGGGAGCCGGGTGGGGGTGTGCTGGGTGCTTCGATGAGGAGGGTGGCCTCTCAGGAGCGCCACCGGGTGGGTTCCCAGGCGAATCTCATCAGGCTGGGCTCAGGGGTGCTGGTCCTGGAGTGACTGGGGAAGGAGGGGAGCAGGGGAGATGGTTCCGTGGGGAAGCAGAGCCTGCTGCTTGGCAAACCTCTCCAAGGGTCTTGTCTATTTTCCCTGTGTACATTATGGAGGTGCCCAGCCTCACTTCTGCCCCCTGGGAATGTAGAGAACCCTGTGGAAAATCAAATGGAAACCACAGCAACAGGAAATGCTGCTGTCGTTAGAGAAACAGAGGAGATCTCTGGACGACACTGAGACAAAAGCCTCCACATTTCTCACCCAGGATGAGTGAAGCGGGGTGCAGAGCCGTGCACCATGGTGGTCCCCACACCCATGAACCCGTCCACCTGCCCTGCTCCACGCCCTTCAAGAATGAAAGAGGAGGAGGAGAAAGATGCCCCAGCTAGCACTGTGAGAGCTCAAGGTCAGGCAGACATGGCCACCCTGAGGAGGGAGGTAAACAGGAATAAGCCACCTTCCACCCAAGAGTGGTGAGGAGCCCAGAAGCCATGTGGGGAAGTCCCTCTCTCACCACCCCCAGAGACAGTCCCTTGAGCTCTTCTGTTAGGTCACTGTTCTAGCATTCTTCAACTCTAGGATCTTTGTCTGCTTTTTGTTTTAATGGTTTCTGTTTCTTCGTTAAATATCTCATTTTGTTCATGGATTGTTTCCCAATTTTGTTCAGCTGCCTGTGTGTTCTTGCAGTTTTCTGGCTTTGTCAGGTGGTTCATAGGTCGCTGTGTCTTCTGGGACAGTTGCAAAGCTTGGCCAGTGTCCTCTGGTGCTGTCCTGCCTCCCTGATTCTTCGTGAGCTTGGATCTTTGCATGTGTGTCTGTGCATTTGAGAACACAATCTCCCCTTCTTGGTCTTACAGGTTCGTTTCGGGAGGGACAGACATTTGCCAGTCAGCTCGGTTTTGTGTTCCGGATGGGTCAGCTGGTAGCATCCACAGGCAGGTAGTGGGGCTTGCTATAGGGGTCCCTGGTTGGGCAAGGCCACTGCCTGTGCTCTGAGGCCGGGGGTACCACCGGGTGGGTGCCCTGACTTGGTGAGGCTGCTGGCTGGGCTCCGGGGTCACAGGGAGCCACTGCCCAGGCTCTGTAATCACCCTTGGTCAAGTGCGATTGCAGACTGTGTTCCCAAGCATGGCCCTGGTTGGACTCCACCGCAGGGCAGGGCTGTGGGCAGAGCTCCTGGAGGGGTGGGGTCTCAGACTGTACTCCTCAAGTGGGTGACGAGGCACTGCGTTCAGGTTGGGTGGGGCCACAGACCCAGCTTTCCAATCAGGGAGGCCACTGGCTCCACTGCTGGGCAAGATTGCCAGCTGGGCTTTATGGTCCGGTCGGGCCCCCACCTGTACCCCACAGTTGGCAGGGGCCCGAGACTGGGCTCAGTGGTCACACAGGGTTGCTGTCTGGGCTCCCTGCTCAGGTGGAACCAGAGGCTGTGCAGACAGCGGGTCGGGGCTACTGGGTTGGCCCCCCGCCTGGGCGGGTTGCCTGCAGCCACGCTTCCAGAGGGGCAGGACTGGGGGCTCTGCTGTGCAGTTAGAGGGAGCTATGAATCTGCTCCCCCGAGTACGGCCATAGCACAGGCTCCAGAGCTTGTGTAGCCTTTTCGCAAGGGACCCAAATCAGGTAGAACTTCCAGCGGAGCTCCCTGCCTAGAGGGGCCACTGGCTCAGCTCTGCAGATAGGCAGATAAGCTGGCCTGGGTGTCTGCCCGGGCACCTTCGATCCAACACCGAAAACCCCTCCTTCCTTCTCCAGCTCTGTCTGGTCCTCTGTGACCCCCATGAGTGAGACCTGAGTGAGCCTCCAAGGGACCGTGTCACAGCACTGGGGTGGCTGGATGGCCCCTGTGGGTTCTGTTTTTCCATCCTGAGAATCTATAGGCCCAGAGGGGCCTTCTCGGTGCTGGGCTATGCTGGCCTGAGGAGGGCAATGTGGTGGGGGTGCAGCTGCTCCCCTTCCTCTTCTAACATGGTTCTTCTCAGTCTCTGTGGTCCAGGGGCTGCCTCGGCCTCACTCCCGCGTTCTGCGGTTTTCACACTGGAGTCCTGGAAAGTGGGATAGCTGCTCGTTGTCTTGTGTGGGGGGCCCACGAGGGGAACAGCCTAGGTCCTGTCTTGCCGCCATCACCCCCCTCCTGTTCACTCTTATCCTTACGTAGCTCACATGTACGAATGGATGCTTTCAGTCCAAGTTGGGTGTTTGGGTCTCAGGACAATGTGTTTGATGGTGGCTTACCGGGATCCTGCCAATCAACATCAGTTTCTCTGCCTCGATGCTGAGGAGTAGGGCTGGACAGGTAGACAGTTTGCAGGACACAGGTCTGCTAGAAGGGTGTCCCCCGAGGAGAATGGCACTTACTCATTATCACTAAGCCCGAATCCTCCTGGCAGGGCATTCAGAACTCATTCTCACCCACTGATGACCCATGGGGAGCCAGGACACACTCAAGGGCTAAATGATGATGCAAGTATTTCTCTGCTGTTCCCTGTAGGTAACCTTCCACCCTGTGCTCAGACCACAGAGTGGTAGTGGAGGAGGGGGGGGTACCTTGAAGCCCCTCTTCCTCTTTCCTCTCTACCCTTCGAGCTCCACCTCCCACAACCTCCTGCATTCCAGACACTCTCTGATCCTGAGTACTTGAAGGGTTAAAGGGACATTGAGAATCCTCCCTGTTTATGCCCAAGCCGTGACCTTTATTGTAAGAATAAAATATAGTAGGTATGCTCTCTCCCAGGGAGAACTGGCCCTTCTCCTAGAGGGACCTGTTGCTTAGCTAAGTCACACAAGGCCCTTGGCGCGTAGCCACTTTTGTCTAAAACGTGTTTAACCACAAAGTGAGAATTTGGAATCTCCCTCAAGGGAAGGAGACTTCGCTTGGAACTTTCCCAGTCCAACCCTGAATGCTGTCTCTGGGATTCCCCAGCGTCTAGGTTTGGGTGTTGGTGAACTCCCATCTGGTGATATATGATCTTGATTCTTGCTTTCTCTTTGCTCTCACTTAATAAAGTGCTTAGTTATTCATATTTCATTTGGGGTTTTTATTGTCTGCGAATCCGAACCTCCAAATTAAGAGGCCGGGATCTCGTATGTGCCCCTTAACGGCACAGTACTTCAGAGAGGAGACAAACACAAAGAAGACAAACGAACCTCTTCCGGGTTAATATTAATGGCTCGATATTACTAAGTGTTTTTCTGGGGTTTCACAATGCTAGGAGACTCCCTTACCCCTGGGGTGAAGACAGGGCAGGCCACCCTGGCTCCTACCACAGACACATGTGACGTGACAAATGGACAGGCCTAGGAGAATCCTGTGTACCAAAAATGGCAACTGTGGCTTCAGTGTCTACATTGTACTCCTACCTCCCATAAGTGTCCTTTACGTAGTGGCACACTTAAGAACAAGGGGAATTCAGCTAGTGAGACACTTACACTTCTCACATGTTTCTGCTGGTCTAGAGATGCTGATGTTGATGTTTATGAGAATGTTGTCAGGAAGAGGGTGAAATACAGATTCGGTTTGTCGTCTGAGTGACTCCCATGAGATTCAAACACAGCTCAGGCCAAGGCTGTGGTGTGCAGAGACACTATTTATGGCCAGAGCAGTGAGAGGCCTTGTTATGGGAACGCCCAGGGTGCTTTTCATCCTGGGAGCACAACTGTCAATCAAAACCTGCAGCTCTGGGGCAAGAGGAATAGAAGACCACCAAGTAGCAGCCAACAAAAGGGCTGTTTCCGAGGAAACCTCAGAGTAATGCAGTTAAGGCCCATTTCTCACAGAAGGCGACAGCCAGGAAGAGACTGGAGGCCTTGGAAATAAAACTCAGTGTTAAAGGACGGTCTATGGGGCTTAGACGTGTGGAGAGAGGTCAGAGTATCCACACCACAAGGCTGCATGGTAATGGAATGAGACATTTCCTTTTTATATGAGGAGCTTTGTGTTCATAAAACAACAGTGACAACTGAGTCACTGTTGTTAATTTAAGAATCCCAGCCCCTGTGTGTGGGGCACACCCGCCACTGTATTTATCGCTCTGTTGGATAAGTTGTATCATCTTTATTTGTGATTATAGAACATTTATTGTTTGAAATGTTCCCGTTTACAGTAATGGTGGATGGTTTTCTTACTTAAGTTTAGGGAAGACCTTGGACAAAACTAGGTTATTGGGTTCAGAGAAAATGTAAAATGTAGAAAAAAGTAATGGAAACTATTTTGGAAATAAAGTTTACAGTTGTGTAAGTGCATGAATTTGAGAAAGAGAGAGCAAAGACAAAGGTCTAAAAATCAGCAAGACTCACCATTTCCTAGAATGTGCCTCAGTGTCAGATAAATGGGAGAGAGTCTAAAAGTAGGTCCCGTGAGGCAGTGGCAAGCCTGGGTCTCGATGAGACCAACCCTGGATTCCTCATGTGTGTGTTTGTGTTCTTGGAAGGCAGAAACGACAAACATCTCCAAGCAACCAAAACACAGAATCCCTGGTGACTCTGAGTCACCCCCCCTGTGGATGGGCGACTCACACGCGCATGAAACAGATGGCAAACCAGGAAGAGTGTGTCTGACAGCTACATGTGGGTGTGTAGTTAACCAGAGTCAACATGGCTAAATATGTACTATTAGATGTGACATGTGACTTCTCCTTACTCGTTTTGAGAATATCTCAATTTTCATGACAAATTTATCCAGATTAGAGGAAATAACTACTATAGTTGGGGTGCAAAGATGGTTTAACTTTTGATACCAATATGTATCCTGGATTATTTTTAAGTCATCCCAGACATTATATTATTTTATCTGTAAAAAAAAATAAAAACTCACTAGGTATCTCTAAAAAAATAAGAATTTTGAAAACTTAACCACAATACCATTATCACAGCGAAGGAGAATAATATTAACACTGTAACAGCACCAAATATTTAGTGTTCAAGTTCCCCCAATTAGCTTGTCATTTTTTTTCAAATGTCACATTTTTAATACATTTTAAATATATCTGTTTATTTCAATAAATGTTGATGGACTCATTGGATATTGGTACAGCAAAAAAAAAAAAAAATGAATCTTAGGTCAGAAGTCTGGCATGGCATGCTTGCGTACTGTCTGCTTCCGACATTTTTTTTACTAAGCTCTCCACTTTATTCGGATTTTACCACTTTTCTCTGATGTCCTTTTCCTGTTCACAGCTACTACATTCCATTTAGTCCTCCTGGGCTCCTCCAGTCTGTGACAGTTTCTCAGACTGTCCTTGTTTCTGATGACCTTGGCAGTCTGAGGAGTACTGACTGGTTAGGTATTTTGCAGAATATTCCCCAAAGACGGAGATTATGAGTTCCGGGGAGGAAGACCACAGAGATTGAGTCATTCTTATCACATCGTATCAAGGTTATGTGCGATCAACATGGCTTATCAAAGATGATGTTCACCTTGATCATTTGGCTGAAGTGGTGTTTACCAAGTTTATCCCTTTGCCCCTCTTATCATATTCTGCTTTTCGGAAGCAAGTCACTAGGCAGAGCCTGTATTCAAAGGAGAGTTACTCTCCTGGCGGAGGCTCTGTACTGGGAGATTTATCTCTTTTCCTCATTTGTTTTTCTATTTAGTATTCAATCATTCACTTATATTAATGTTTTTGACTATGTGAATAACACTGGTCAAGAAACTTTATTTCTTCTGTATTTGGAGGACTTCCTGAATCACCATTCACTCAAATGGCAGGATCGCTCTGGGAGTTACTTCCCCACGGGGCCAACATTTACCAGCTGTGTCGCCGACCACCGCCTGGGGTCCCAGAGGGGTCGGGCTCCCAAGTGACGGGGTTAGGGGCTGGCGGCAGTCGCCGCTGCAGAGCTGGGCCCCGGGCAGGGCGGAGAGGCCCCGTGGAGAGGACCCAGAACCCGCACTTGTCCAACGCACTTCGAAAACAAAAAGATGTCTTGGCGCGGGCCGTTCCCTCCGGTCATTAGAAGGTTTTCCCAGACTTTTTCTTTGCGCAACCGCCTCCGGTAACAAAATCATCGGCTGCTGCCACAGCCGCCTCCACGGGGCTCCGGGAGGGATGTCAGAGCTGAGCGGGTTCACCGACGAGGTGGACGGCGAGCGGTCGCCAGGCCGGAAGACCTAGGCCGTCCCGACGGCTTCGGCGCCCCGGAGACGAGGCGCGGCGCGGCGCGGCGTGGGCGTGGCCGTGGGCGTGGCCCCGGCTCGGCGGCGCGCGCGAGACGTCGGGAGCGCGGCGCGCAGGCGGCGGCGGGGGCGGTTGCTGCGCCCGGTAAAGGGGTCGCTGCCTGAAGCGCAGGCGCCGTGGACGCAGCCGGCCCGGGGCCTCGGCTGGCTGTGGGCTCGTCATGGCGACCAAGCAGAGGCCTTTCCACCTGGTGGTGTTCGGCGCCTCTGGCTTCACCGGCCAGTTCGTGACCGAGGAGGTGGCCCGGGAGCAGGCGGACCCGCAGGGGAGCTCCCGCCTGCCCTGGGCCGTGGCGGGCCGTTGCCGGGAGAAGCTGCTGCAAGTGCTGGAGAGGGCTGCCCTGAAGCTGGGTAAAGGGGGCGCGGCGGGGCGGGCTCCGACGCTGCCTGGGGCCCCTTCCCCGCCCGGGGGGCTCCAGTGGCCGGGAAGGAGCGGCTCCCCCCCCGGAGCGGCGCTGGGGCCCCCCAAGCCCTGCTCGAGGACTCGCGGAGGACAGCGTGGCTTCGTATAGTGTCATGGCTTTGTTCTACCCCCACGTTAAAGACTAATCATTCCTTTCCGCTTTTTGAATTTCTTCATTAGTTTTGGGAGCCCCACTGGCGAGATAGTGGAGAACTTTAGTTTTGGGGTTTTTTTTTTTTTCGTTCCGCCCCCCTCTAGAGCGCGGGTATCTGGTGCAGCTGGAGGTTTAATATTTGGTCGCGTAGAAAAGTATACCATTGGTTTCTCAAGGTTATATTCTCCCTTCGTCTTGTGTTTTGGAGGCGGGAGAGAAAGCTTAAGAGTTGTACCGGGGACTTGGTTGTGGCTTAAAACAAAATTTTTTTTTTCTCGTTAAGAATCCTCCAGCAAGCTTACTCTTTATTTACCCACCTCCCACCCCCGCCGCCAAGTTTGTATATCTGGCTTGGGCGTTTGCGTGTTCTTTCAGGCTCCGTTCCACGGATCTGTATTGAGTGGTCGTCCCTAGGCCAGGTCTTGTTCCCAGTGCCGGGGTGCAGATGTGGGGGAGAGAGACAGACACATGGACCCTGCCCTCCTGGTGGCAGAGACAGCTGGTTTAGGACTCAGTGGCCTTTAAATTGGCTTTTTCCACCCTTGGGTCGCCTGAGGCAGGCAAATAGCACCTGTGAGAGTTCTGGGGCTACTAGATTGTTCCGTTCAGTTTTCATCTCACTTCATCATTCCACACCGAGCTCTCTTTCTGGGGGGTGGGCGGGGGGACGACGTAGCATCTATTCTGTTGGTGGTTTTGTGCACCAGGTACCCCGCGGGCTGGACTCTCCTAAAACTCTCCGTGCTGCCATTGCGGGATATAGGATCTTGACCAAAGAGCTTTTTGGTCTTTCTTTACTTCTCCAAAAGAAATAACTTCATTATTAAAATATATACTCCCATTTCTTTTTCCTGTTCAGTAAGACTATACAGGCATAGCCTAGTTAACCAGCCTTTTGGACGGTAGTATACCCAGGTCAGGTTATTCTGGGGAGTACACCTTGACCTATCCAGACCTGCATTATTGTCTTGACTCAGTGAATTCCAGTTATTTCCATTCCACAAGCCTTAGTGTTCTTTTCACCCGAGTCCTCTCCTCATTATGTTGATATTAACAGCTGCCCTCTCCCCACATAATTTTATCACAATGTAATTGTTCAGTAGCCGCTGAGAAACTTTTTATAATGAAATTCTTGGCAGAGAGGAAGTCAGGACAATCACCTATTCAGAATCCAAACGATTGTAAAGTTGTCATGTAGACATTCATTATGTTAGATTTTTTTAAGGTCAGTAATGTTTTTAATCACACTTAGTATTAGTTCTGTTTTCCTCATAACCTTTTCCTTTTTTTTTATTACCTGATTAAAAACAGTTTTCTCTTTTGTTTGAGAGGGAAGGTTAGCTTTTGGGATTTTGCTGTCACTGGTTACTATAAAAAGAAGATCTGGAAGATCTCATACTGTACTGGGATTCACTTAAAATGATTTACCTCTTATTTCAGGAAGACCGACACTGTCATCTGAAGTTGGAATCATAATTTGTGACATCACTAATCCAGCCTCACTTGATGAAATGGCCAAGCAGGCAACAGTTGTCCTCAACTGCGTGGGACCTGTGAGTAATCAGCCCTTTGTATCGGGGAACAGGCAGTCTTTCATCTGCAGCAGAATCTCTTGTTTTATGTTCCAGAGGAACATAGAGCAGGAGACAGAACAATTCACTCAGGGCCTTTACCCCTATGGGGTTTTCCCTTCTTGTGATTAGCAAATTGGATATGACCAAAACTGTCTGAGGGAGAGAGTGGCAGATTCTCTCTAACACCATGCGCAAGGAGCTTGTGCTGGCTCATGGGGTTGGTTTGTTATTCCCTGCTATAATTGCCAGGCTTTTTATTTCCCTTTGCTGTATGCCCCTTATTTTTAAATAAATGTTTGAGCATGTACCCCTCATATACTTTTTATTTATTTGTAAACTATTTTTCTGTATTATTGTGCAAATATATTTGTTAAAAACATGTACAAAAATAGAGGTTAAAGAAAGGACTTGTTCACCTATTCAGTATTTATTGAATATTTGTTATACAGGAGCAGGCAAAGTAGGTTTACGATAATTAATAAATTAATAATACAAGAATAAACTAAACCTATTTTTGCCCACCCCTATATTTACGTAGACTGCATTAGTCTAGTTACCTGGGACATAATGGTTAACAAGATGGAATCTCTCATGGAGCTTACAGCCCAGTGGGGGAGACAAAAAATAAGGTTATAATTGTAGGTAGTGATAAGGGCTTTGAAGGAAAAGAAAGCAGAGTAAGGAGATGGACACGTTGGTCTCTATTCAATGGATGGTCAGGGAAGATCTCCGTGAGGAGCTGACATTTACCTGGGGACCTGAGAAGCGAGGGAGCAAACCACATGAGGCTTGAGGAGGAAGGTGGCCCGGGGAAGAGCAGGTGCACAGGTCCCGAGATGAGTGTATAGGTGTGCATGGCAAGACTGAAGAATGAGAGAGGGGCCAGTGTGGCTAGGCCATGAGGAGGCAGAGAGGTGGGCAGGGAGATTGCAGAGGTACCCAGAGGTCGTAGGCTTGGACAGGTAGGTCAAGGTTTGGATTTTCTCCTAAATGTGATAGTCATTCGATGGCCGGAAACAAGGGGATGACTTCTGAGAGGAAACACAGATGGCAGGGGAGTAGCAGAGGTGTGAGCAGTGGGCGAGTTCAGAGTATGTTTTGAAAGGACAACCACCAGCTATCGCTCTTGCATCTACTGGATGTGAAAGAGGCATTTCTGGCCTGTGTAACGGTGAGTGTTGGTGACTTTCCTGGTCTGAGGAAGCCATCACAATGGGCAAAACGTTTGAACATGAAGCATCTGGAAAATTGTTGGTAATTCAAACCTGAAAGCAGGAAGATTTTTTATTGTTACCAAGTAAAAATGTGTTTAAATTATTGTTTATTAAGATTTATCTCATTTCTAATTAGCTTAGATTCTGCGGTCCTTTGCTTGAGTTTCTCTAAAATACACACCCTTAGCCAGCTCCTTCGCCGCCCCCCGCCCCCCAGTGTTGTTCCAAGTGTTGTTTTTAGACTCATCACTCACTATGCCCGCTCAGCTACCCTGTGCTTCAGGTTTCCCGAACAGCCCCTTTCTCACATCTTTGCATGTGCTTTGTCCTTTATCATCTGGATTTTTTTTTTTTTTTTTTTTTAGCAAATCCTTACTCTTCTTCAGAATTTAGCTCAGATGAATCACTTGTATCTATAACTTCCCATTTTGTCCTCAGAGGTAAGGACACGTTTCTCTGTAATTCACTCCTGTGAGAGTTGGTATATTAGTTACATTATTTTCTCAATCTGTCTTTAGGCTACTTTATTAATATTTGATTTCTTAGTAACCCAAGACAGTGCTTCCAAAACCAAATGGCATTTCACTCACTCAAGCTTGCTAAGTAAGAGTACACTGTTTTTTTTCTTTGTCCCCCCAGTATCGATTTTATGGAGAACCTGTAGTAAAAGCATGTATTGAAAATGGAACTAGCTGTATTGACATCTGCGGAGAACCTCAGGTATGTAAAATGGGAAAGAAAACAGAAAACAGCACAGTTTTCTGTTAAAGTAGAAGACACTTAGTGCAGTTTTGTGGACATTTTAGAGGGTGGCATCTCCTCCCTGGTGGAGCAGTCCGTTGACAGCTTCCCGGGGAGCACGAGGGTAAGGTCTGAGCTTTGGTGTTCTTGAATGTTCTTCCGTACAGTCCTTTGTAGGTAGGGTATGCTGACTTTTTTACGGCCACTGTGTGCTGTAAACTGAATTAATTAAAATAGTAACTCTCAATCTTATTTCTGTAACTTTCATTATAAATTCCCTTTTTAAAATCAGACATCTTTACAACATTACAGAAAAATAAACGTAAAATCTCCTCACCCTAAAAAAGTTTGTATGTTCACCTTCGTTGAATGCTTGCCGCATGCCTTACAGTGTGCTAACTGAGCATTTTATGTAACTTTTTAAACATTCCTATAAAGTAGGCGTCATCTTTTTCTCTATTTTATGACGAGGAAATTGAAGCTTGGAAAGGTTAAGAAACTTGTTCAAGGTTACGCACCCTAGTAGTAGAAAAGGTAGGGCTTGAACTGACGTTTGATTGACTAAGGAAGTGACGCGTTACTAGCACTGAGCTGGGCTACCTCCTTAAAGCCTGTAACCTCGCGTGTCCCTCTAGCCTGCTGGCTTCTCTCATCAGTGTGCCAATAACGTGCCACTTACAGTTTATCAATCGATAATGTATATTGGAAAGCACTAGGACAGTGTAAAGTACCAAAATTTATTCACGAAGAGTTAGGAAACATGAATGAAACAAAAACCAGTTCCTATCTTATTTGAAATATTCCAGAGCAGAGAAAATGGTGAGAAACTTATAAACTACCATAAAAGTAATAACCAAAACCTAATAAAGATCCAGAATATATAAAGAACTCTTATAAATCATAATACAAATTCAGTTAGTCCAGTTAAAAATAGGCAAAGGGATGAAAGGAGACAAATCTATGCAGAAGAATTCCAAATAATTCGTGTAGCTACTCCGCCCTCAAGGACTGGGAGCATCCCTCCCACTCCTAAGTGTGCGCCTCAGAGTCACTTCCTTCCAAAGAGGACAGCATGGAAAGGAGGGGAAAGGAGAATCACGTCAGAGTGGAAGAACCCAAAAAATACCTCCTCAGCCCGGTGTGCAGGGTCAACAACAGTGATAAACTGTGTACATAGGATGCAGTGCTGACACGCTGTCATGAAATGGCACTCTGCATCCCTGTGTCTTCCGTCCGAAAACCCATAGCCCAGTCTCATCATGAGAAAAACGTTGACAGACTCCAGGAGAGGGGCCTCCTACAAAGTGCCTGACCAACACCCCTCAAAACTGTCCAAAGCAAGGAGATCATCCGAAACACGGCCAGTCTGAGGAACTGTCACCATCAGAAGGTGTTTAGGGAGACATGACAATAAATGTAACATAGTCTCCTGGACGGAGTCCTGGAACAGAAACAGGACATTAGATAAAAGCTAAGGAAGCCTGAACAAAGTATGGACTAACAAAGTTAATGACAATGTGTCAATTTTGTTTTATTAATTTTAACAAATAATATATATATATAGATATATGTCTGTAATGATGCTGGATAATATGATTTAGGGTAGCTTTTTTTTGCTTTCTTTGTATTTTTCTGTATTAATAGGTATTTTTATAAGAAGTATTACTTTTGCATTTACAAGACATTCCAGGAAAGTACAGTGACAGGGTCACTAAGTCAGGTCAGCACCTGGCACACGTGGTAAATGTTTGCTAAGTGAGTGCAGACCGTTTCAACAGTTACTGTATCGCCACAGAGCCTCACTGGTCAGCATTTCCCGAGTTCAGTTGCGTTGTCTTTAGTCATGTCGTGTTGGTGGAGATGTTTCTGCGTAGCTCTGATTCAGATCTTTTGTCCTGACTTTTTTTAGTTTCTGGAACTAATGTATTGGAAGTATCATGAGAAAGCTGCAGAAAAAGGGGTTTATATCATTGGAAGCAGTGGCTTTGACTCCATTCCGGCAGATCTGGGAGTAATATATACAAGCAATAAAATTAATGGTAATTATCGATCAGTTAGCAATAATTGAACTTAACAATAGCAAGGCTTCATATTTGCATATTTACAGTTGTGTTGAGCTAAACTCTGGTTGGGAAAAGAAACGTAACTATAAATGGGTAATATTAAAACACGTTTTTAATATACTTTGTTATAAAATGTTAAATGAAATTGTAATAAATAATGACAATTTTAAAAGAATAATCTATCAAGGCTGAGGTTTATTAGGAAGTTATATTATTATCACATCAGACTACCAGAGGTGAACACTATATGCTCATCTCAATAAGAGATTTGAAAATTCATGTCACTTACTGATTTCAAATTTTTAGAAATTGAAGAATAGAATACTTTGTTAACATAATAAATGTCAGAGAGCAATAGCCAGCCTCATACTTAATGTGCCCAGCCCACTGAGACACACCAGTCAGGGCTCTCTTTTTTCATTTTAAGGGAGAAATAATACTTTAAGTTTTGTTTAAAAACTTTTTTCAGATACTAAGCCCTAGGAGTTAGCATTTTACCCCAACTACCCCAGCTGACTTTGGATGCAAGTGGTCCACATTGTGTCACATGCTGCTTTAGTGGTCCCTGTGCTCTCCGTGGTGCCGGTTAGAGCACGGAGCCAAAATTCAGGCCACGTTCTTGTAACAGCCCTTCAAGTCATCTCCAGCGAGGTCTACTGTGACGACCTATTTCTGGTTTGTGTCAGTGGTCAGACGAGTGATATTTATGTGGCTGTGGCTCTCGTCTGCTGTGGCATTTTTGATGACATGGTGTCTCATTATTTTGCCCAGTGTCAACCTTGCTGAGCACCCATGTTTTGATTTTCTCTTGGAATTAAACCTAGGAACACTATCTCTTAGGAAATTGATGTATTTCATTTTATCAGGTTTTTGAGAATTAGCCATCCCATTATGCATTTCTTTTGTCTTACTGCTCTGGAGAATTTCAAAGATTAATTAAATACTTAATCACTATACCTGTGTACTAGTCCTCATGGTTAATATAATTAATTTCTCACCTTCTTTTCTGGTTTTGGTTTTCTGTTTTTATTTTACATTTATGTTTTTATTTCATTTCAACAGCCTTATTTTAAGTATTTCACAAGCCATCACAAAGGCCATTTTTGATAGGTTTTCTGTACATTCATTGCATGTAACTATGAATAAGTACTCTTCAGAGTTGTCACTTTGGAAAACTAATTCCCACAGATGTAATTTTGATAGCTGTGTCCCGCTGGCCTGCCAGAATGAGAGAGCAAAATTGTTGCCTTATTGGAAGAGACTTTTTAGTGTTAGTTTGAATACTAGAAAATATTTTGTCAGTTTTAGCAGTTAGAGTTGATGCTAAACTACTCTTTCTGACAATTTACCTGACTTCAGCTGCTTTTTAAAGCTGTTTCCAAAAACATAGTAAAACTTATCAGTATTGACTTTCTGATTATTCAGCAGTAGGCTTAGTAAAAGCAGCCCCTAAATGAATGGGAATAGGTCATTGTTACTTGTCCTGGCTTAGTGGATTCTGTTTGATTTTACTGTGACCATTTTCCTACTCTTGTAGGTACCTTGACTACAGTGGAAAGTTTCCTGACCATACATTCAGGACCCGAGGTTCGTTTTTCTATTTGTCAAATGTTTTCTAAGATAATATTGAAAACATACTGGAGATGATACATGCCTCTTAAAAAAATTTATTTGTAATTTTTAGTGTATGAAAGCCACTGTGTTTAATTTTAAAAAATGAAGATACCAGATTGCTGAGAATTCCTTTGACTTAAGAATAAAATCTACTTTGAAAACAACTGAACAGTTCATTATATTGGAATGAATCATCGTGACCCTGATGGAAATTTCTGTCATTGTCATGCTATAGATGTCAGCCAAGACAGTCACCACCTCAGTGCATAGTCGGCACATTTCTGTTATGTGCCTGGCTTGGAGCTCAGTGCTTTTATGGCCATATAAGAGATGCGTGATGTAAATGTAATCTTACTGAGTTGATAGGCTGTTTGGGAACATAAGGAAGTTGCATTTCTGAGAAGAAACCACATTTTATGATAGTACTTTTATTGCCAGTAGTGCCTAACTCAATTCTGTGTCTCTACTTGAGGCTTCCTAAGTATTTGTTCTCTTTTAAAAATACTCACTCAACAAGTGTTGTGCAGTGGTGCAAGTCTGCATAGTTGGTTTAAGGTAGTGTGACACACAACTGAATAGGATGCAAACCCTGCCCTCAAAGAGGTAATGTAGCTGGGCAGGAGCTAGGAAGTGTTATTGCAGTGATCAGATCAAACACTGTAGGGTTCTGGGAATGGGGAGTAGACATAGCTGGGAGGCCAGAGATCAAGAAGGCTTTGGAGAAGCTGGGAGGTGGACTGTTTTAAAGGTTGGTGCTGCAGAGGTGTGGGTAAGGGAGAGGAAATAGTATAACAAAGACAAGTGTGGGGCGGGGTAGAGCCCATTTAAGTAGAAGTGATGAGGTTCTGTTCGCCTGGATTATGGGTTCAGATCAATGAACACAAAGAAGTCTATAAAACATTCTGAAATCTGTGGTTCAGAGAGTACACACTGGAGAATCAGACTAAAGGGAAGGGAGTAATTAATTTGGGAATGCCTCACAGAGGCCTTAACTAAATTTAGCCTTAAAATGTGGATAGCATTTGGAAGGTCAGAGGCAGCAACATGACCAAAGACTCAGAAACAAGAATGAAAGGCATGCTTGGAGCTCCGGGTAGCATGTGTTAGAAACCCAATTCCACCGAGTTAAACCAATAAAACAGGAAGGAATTTCTGGGTTCAGGTAACTAAACGTCTACAGGTGAATAGTGTGATTGGATCTAGATGTGACATGGTATTATCAGAGCTCTTTATTTTCTCTTCCCTGTTTCTGTCTCTCTCATTTCATCTGTGTTCCTCTGTGTAGGCTCTTGACATGGCCGGGAAGCTGCCGGCAGCCCCCGGCACATGTTGTTCTTAAGGTTCATGGTTTCCCAGGAACAACTACCAGTTTATAAAGCAAGTGATAGGAAAGGTTGGTCATGTAATGGGTCATTTGGCCATTCTTGAGCCAGTCAGTGTGACCTGGAATAATGGAGCAAGCAGATTCCCTGGGTCTGGGTCATGGGCCTCTAGAGGTGGAATCGTAAGGTCAAGTCCACCTACACAACAGGGAACAAATACCAAATAGGAAAGGGGGTTCTATAAGCAGAAGATGGGGTACAGATTGTGGGGAGTTAATGCAGGACTGAAAAAATTGTTGACTACAGGAGAAAATTGGTAGAGCTAGAATGGAGGCATTTTTGGAAAGAGCAGCAGGAACCCTGGCCGGTGTGTCCCGGTTGGTTGGAGCATTGTCCTATAAACGGAAGGGTCACATGGTCAGGGCACATGCCTAGGTTGTAGGTTCAGTCCCTCATTGGGGTGCATATGAGAGGCAACCCATCCATGTTTCCCTCCCTCCCTTCCCCTCTCTCTAAAATCAGTGAGCGTGTACTTGGGTGAGGATAAAAGAAAAAGAAAAAAGGAAAGAAGGAAAATCTCTGTATACTTGTGCGTTAAGAACAATACTCCAAATTTATGTCATCAGCCCAGACCTTTTTCCTTCACTCCAGGCTTGATATCTAGTTGCCCGATTGGCGTCCCCACTCGAACATTTGGTAGACATCTCCACAGCTGACCGACCTCCTGCTTTTTCTTTCTGAACACGCCCTCACCATAGCTTATGTGTAGCAGTGTCAGGCGACAGTGAGGTGTCCTTCCAAATGTTCAGGCCAAACAGTGGAGCCATTGCTGTCTCCTCTCTCAGAAATCATATCTGGTCTCTCAGGAAATCCTGTTGATTCTGCCTCCAAATATGTCCAAACCTGCTGCTCACTTCTCCTCTTGCTGCCTCCTCATCCTGTACAGTCTGCTCTCAACACAACAGCCAGGATGGTCCTTTTCAAAACATAACCTGCATCATGTTCCTCCGCTCCAGAGTCTGTCATTTCAATCAAAATCTCAAACAGGGTCCTGGCTGGTGTGGTTCAGTGGATTGAGTGCCGGCCTGCGAACCAAAGGGTTGCTGGTTCAATTCCCAGTCAGGGCACATGCCTGGGTTGCAGGCCAGGTCCCCAGTAGGGGGCATGTGAGAGGCAACCACACAAGTTTCTCTCCCTCTCTTTCTCCTTCCCTATCTCTAAAAAATAATAAAATAAAATCTTTAAAAAAAAAACCAGGTTTTTATTTATTCGTTTTGTGTTGGTGTACAATTTGACAAGTTAATTCTAACGTGTATGGAATACAGAGGGCTAAGAATAGTAAAGACCTTCTCGAAGGAGAATGAGGTAGAAAGATGCTCTTGGATATCAAGATTACTTACTAAGTCAGTGTGTCACATCGGCAGAGGATATCAGTAGGCCGGTGGGACAGAATAAAGCGCTCAGAGTAGTCTGCATATGTGAACACGGTACTTATGTGAAGGGGCTTCCCAGGACATGATGCTGGAACAGCTGGGTATCTATATGGATAAGGAGTGAAATTGGACTCCTACTTTGTACTGTGTACCAGAATCAAGTTTAGGTGGATTATAGACCTAAATGCAAAAGGCAAAATAGTAATGCTTTTAGATACATTATTTCATGGCCTCAAGGTCAGAAATGGCTTCTTTTTTCCCCAGGAAATGTATTGTATTTTTATTGAAGTATAATTGGCATATTAGTTTCAGGTATACAACATAATAATTCCATATTTGTATATGTTGCAAAATAATCATAATAAGACTAGTTAACATCTGTCACCATACATACAAACTTTTTTTCTTGTGATGAGAACTTTTAAGATTTTTTCTCTTAGCGACTTTTATATATGGCTTGCCTTGGGTTGCCTCTCGTGTGCCCCCTGCTGGGGTCCTGGCCTGCAATCCAGGCGTGTGCCCTTGAACCGGTGACCTTTTAGTTAGCAGGCCAGCACTTAGTCCACTGAGCCATACCAGCCAGGGCATCTGAAAGCCTTCTAAATCATCCAAATAGTTTCCTTGGAGGAATGTTCAAGCTTAATACAAAACTTGATGCAGATTCTCTACTTGCTTCGTCATTTTGAATGCGACAGCCACACAGTACACATGCTCACTCAATGAGTGCAGTGAAGTCGTCATTGTTCACGCGTGTGCATTTCAGTCCACTCTCCTTGGCTGCCAGGTTACATTGATGTTGTGCAAACCGTTCTTACTATATCCACAATGGCTGGGCTTTTCCCACACAGACCGTGTATGGTCAGTTAGTTGACTGAAAATGAAGAGAAGTGCAGTGGCTTACTGAAAAGGGCACAGGTAGTGGCAGGAGGGGAGAGGAAAGGGCATTTGTTGGAGTAAATATGGAACATGGCCAGACTAACGAGTGTTACTGCTGCCCAGCTGGTCACGAAAATTCATCTCAAAATTGTGAAATGAGGGATTATGCCTTGCATAAATTCAGGTAAAATGTTCTTTGTGCCAGTTATAACCTACTTGGTCTTACATTTTAGTGTGTGCCCGGGCTTGTCTCTAACTGTTGCACTGCTTTATTAGGGCATGTGCGCTCACGACGGCACCTGGAAGTCTGCAGTCTATGGTTTTGGAGATCAGAGGAGCTTGAGGAAGCTACGGAAAGAGGCAAATCTGAAACCTGTCCCCATTGTTGGTCCAAAATTGAAAAGAAGGTATATTAATTCAAAACCTGTTCCCTAGTATATCTGATCTAAGTATTGTGTGTTGATCTGACTTAATGAAGTATGCTAGTGAGAAAAGCCTGGAGACTGTTTTGTAGTAAGTCCAGAATTGTTTTCAAAGATAAATAAATTATAATTATTATCTTACCCTAAGCTTACGTACTTTCATATATAATAATACATTTGTACCCTTGGAAAAATGGATTTTTTTACTTTATCAATATGGAAATTAAACATCAATTTTGTGCAATAAAACTATCAACTGAAAGTGTGATGATCTTACGTAGATGAGTCAGTATGTTAATGGCATTTCTGTGTAAGAACTCCAGCCTCAGGGTTTAGCTGTTGAAATGAGTGTGCTTTTTATCATCAGCCAGTGGAATTGATGGGCTAAAACACGGTTAAGTATTAGGTGCCCACGGTGTGCAGAATTCTACTCCGTTCACTTGTCACTGGTTTGGGTGTAGGTGTCGAGAACAGAGAACAAATACAGAAATATGAATTAAGAGCAGATCTGCTATCTTCATCGTTATTGCTGCCTCAAGCAAAGTTAAAATTTTTATTCAGCAATTTACCTGTTAAAAGTGTGGTCACTTAAATGGAGAAAATGCAACATGGGTCTGTCTTGCAGGTGGCCAATTTCTTACTGCAGAGAACTCAGCAGTTACTCCATTCCTTTTTTGGGAGCAGATGTGTCTGTTGTGAAGCGAACCCAGCGTTACTTGCATGAAAATTTAGAGCAATCACCTGTAAGTGTATATGATTTATTTTTTAATAAGGAGTATTCTGTGTTTGTTATACTTCCTCTACAGTTGGATTAGGATTTTTATGTTTACAAAGCAATAAAAAAGCAAAGTAATGTGTTTCGGTTTCTGAAAGTATTCAGAATCCGTAGTGTCCAGCATCCCTCCCCATAACTCATGTCTGGCCTGCTGAATACCTTTGTAATGTAAGACAGCCCCAAGTTCAGTACAGGAAGTCCTGGTGCATGAACACCCGGCAGCTCTTGTTAGAATTGCAGCTGCTAGAATACTCCTTCTGTTCTTGAGGGACGTACAGGATTGTCCCCCCTGCTGAGACTTGAAGAAGAAACCATCTCAAGTGAGAAGATAAGAATACTGTCTTATGAAAGAGGTTGTAAGTGTAGTCTGCATTCTGTAATGTGTAATTGCTAAATTCAGACATATTCAACTTTTTAAAAAGATTTTGTTTACTTATTTTTAGAGAGAGGGGAAGGGAAGAAGAAAGAGGGAGAGAAACATCAATGTGTGGTTGCCTCTCACACGCCCCCTAATGGCACCTGGCCCACAACCCAGGCATGTGCCCTGACTGGGGATCGAACTGGTGACCCTTTGGTTTGCAGGCCAGCACTTAATCCACTGAGCTACACCAGCCAGGGCTATTATTGAACTTTTTATTTATGGATTATGTGGACTTTTGTGTTCAAGTGAGAAAGCTAAATACTATTTGCAACAATTTCTTTTAAAAGTATGCTCCCAGTGTCTGGTTTCTGAACAGGTTTTCAGAACGTAACGTATTCGTGCAGTGGAAACTGCTTTTGTTCAGTATGACGACTACAGAGTACGCCGTAAGCAGCTAGCATTCCTGTATCACTTGTCCTACAAGAGCAGGGCGCGCTCTGACGTGGTGCTCTTGGCCTAGGTCCAGTACGCCGCGTATGCAACGGTGGGAGGCGTCACCTCCGCTGTGAAGTTGATGTTTGCAGGGCTTTTCTTTTTGTTCTTTGTGAAGTTTGGCATTGGAAGGCAGCTTCTCATAAAAGTAAGTAATATTTTTATGAAATCAGATCTAAAAGTGTTTTCCATGAGTTTTAGAAAAATATCACTGAGGGTTTTTTTTCCCCCCTTTTAGTTCCCGTGGCTCTTCTCCTTTGGTTATTTTTCAAAACAAGGTCCAACACAGAAACAGGTAAGTCATTCTTCTCTATCCAGGTCTCTAAAGTAATACTTTTCTTCATTTGGTTTTCACTTTTCTTCAGTGCAATGACCGTAACAGTAAGCCTGCATGGAGCACTTCTAAGTGTCAGACACTCTCTTATATCCTTTGCATAAACTAGATTCCGTAGTTTTTTCAAACACCTCTAGAAGTGGGTATTATCTCCACTTTACAGATGAGGAAACTGTGGCACAGCAAGGCTAAAAAGCTTGCCCAAGGTCCTAAAGTGAATAAACAGCCAAAGTGGGGTGAGAACTCAGCCATCTGGCTCCACAAATTGTATTCTCTATTTCACTGAAATTTCCGTCGTTTTTACTCTTCTGTTTTTCTCCTCCGTTATGGCCTCCTTTTTACCTCCCCTTGTCCTTTCTCCTCAGGCTTCCCTTCCCCCTCTGCACATCCTGGACCCCCATAAATGGAATTACCATTCATCATATATGCTTGACAACATGGCTTCGTTTTGGACCGTTTGTTTTTCAGACCCCAAGTCAGGTCTTGGGCTGGTTCGCCTTCATCTCCTTTACACCGGGGACTCCTGGGAGGGGGCAGGGGTTGGAATCCCGCTGCTGAGAGGATGACAGCACCCCACATTCCCGCTTCCCCTCACTGGATCTTTTAACATGGCTTGTAGATGCTTTTACTTTTCCGTAGTCATCTCTCCATCTCCCCTCGGGGGCTTTCGTCAAAACCTGCGCACCCCTGCTGTCTTCCCCATCTGCAGTAATCACAAGTCCTCCTTCGCTCGTGCAACTGGGATCCTCTGTGGTGTGTGTGCCCCTCGGATTCCTGTTCTCAGACTGTCGCCATTGCGCACCCCCCACCCCCACCTCTTTCCCGTTCTCTCGAAGAGGTGTTCTCCTGCACAAAACCAGTCCCCCCAGCTGTGCTCTAAAACGCGAGTGCTCCCTGTGTTAAGTGCTCTGCAGCCACCTCAGTGAAGGTGCTCTCCCCTCTTTACCATTTAGGAACAAGAGAGGGTGCATTTTGCCCGGGTCTTGTAGCAGAGGCCAGTGGCTCCTGGAGTCGAACCAGCCCGAGTCTTCAGGACACTGCTCCTTTGGAGTAGATTCCCTCCTGACCTCGAAGTCACATATTCCTTTCCTCTCCTGTGCCTGCTCCCGCTGTCTCTCCACAGGTTCCTCCTCCTCATCCTGCAAACAGGCCCGGGTACCTGCCGCCATCCCCACCCGAAAAAGGCCTCAGCCCTTCCTTCACCCTTCATTGTTCCCTTACTAAAGTCACCATGTTCTGTTTACATATCAGGGCCTAACGTAGCATCTGACCTTTAGTTGATACTTTATAACGATTTATTGACCATGACTGAATTCTTTGTTATCTTATTTCTGAATTTAGTGGTTGTGGTAGATGCTCAGATAAGTCTTCTAAAAAGTAATTTTTCGAATTGAAGGTTTACATCTCTGAACAGAGCAATTCTATATCTGTGCCTCAAGCTCGTATTGTCATTACTTGCTGACTGTTTCTGTCTTGTCACCTCAAACATATATCAAAATCCAGATTACCTTATTCTATCACCTGAAGATAAAAACTGCCAGCAGCTTTTGCCCTGAAATCGCCTGTTTGAGTGGCGCTGTCCTTCTTTAAGCCACAACGTAAGACTCATCTTTAGCGCCCCCTGTTCCTCGCCACCCCCTCCCCCTGGCATCACACCAGTCATCAGTACTGTGTCTGCAGCCCTGGCCGGGCAGCTCAGTTGGTTAGAGCGGCATCGATACGCCAAGGTTGCAGGTTTGATCCCCAGTCAGGGCACACACAAGAATCAATCAATGAATGTGTGAATAAGTGGAAAAACAAATCGATATCTCTCTCTCGAATCAGTTTAAAAAAAAGACTTGCCTCTACAAAGGATTAATTTTTGCTCCATGCTTAAAGGATACAGGATATTCGGGTAGCTAGAAAATTGATGTTTTTATCCATTGAAAATGTCTCCTATGAAGTAGAATAGTAGGTTCGATTGTGTTCAGGAGGAAATGATGTATTTCTTAAATAAACTCTTGGCTTTCTTTTTCTCAGATCGATGCCTCATCTTTTACGATGACGTTCTTTGGTCAAGGATACAGCCAAGGCTCCAGTCCCGATACGACCAAGCCCAACATCAGAATTTGTACTCAGGTGAAAGGACCAGGTATCTCACGGATGACTTAGGTTGCTGGGGAACTGCACGTTGTCTCAGACTGTGAGGGGGATGCTGTTCTTTTCAAGGCGCCGCTGTTTTAGAAGTACATGTGCACAGTTCAGTTAAGGGTCGCTGATAAATGATTCTGTCAAAAAAGGGCTGAATTTATTGGTGTATTCCTCCCTCTGTTTTTCTTTTTTGATATGATTCAGTAGTTCCTAGTGGCAGATTTTAATGTTAAAGAGACAAGGGGCTGTTGATATTTGTCCATTTGATCCAGATTTCTTTGGAGGCTGTGATTACCCTGACGTCATTTATAGAATGGGTGTGCACTTGTGCATTTTTCTGCAGAGGGTAAAAGCTTTTGATAGGTTGTTAAAAGGAACTGTCATCCAAAAAAGTTCTAGAACTTTTGCTGTAAATTTTAAAGAACTATTCAGACAGTCTACTTGCAAATTACAATATTAGTTCAGTAACTGTCATCCCTGATAGGTTATAAGGGGTTTGTTTTGCAGTTTTAATCAAGCAAGATGACAAAGATGTCTTTGCATCTTGTCTTTTTTCAAATTTCCACCTGGGTTATGAAGGTAAATTGACTGTGTTTTTATTATTTGACAGAAGTGTAAACACTAATGTCCCACTTTAAAGTTACTTCATCTTGAAATTAGACTTCTTTTAAAGTTATTGAGCATTTTTCTTTAAGAAATTAAGTCTTTTTTGAAGTGAAGTTTAGTGTATTAATGGAGAAACTGGGTGCACTAAGAGCTGCCTGGGTGTACTTCTGGCTCAGCCACTGGCTGGCGGTGTGAGTTTGGATGGGCCCCTTAACCTGTCTATGCCTCGGTTTCCTCCTCTGTAAAACGGGGATCAAAGTAGTGCTAACCCCTTGGAATTGCCAGGAGAATTGAATGAGCTTGGTAAATTTAGAGCACTTAATACAATTCCTAGCACTTGATAGGTGCCATGAAGTGCTATTTTTGGCTGTAAGCAATCAGCATTTATAACCCTGCATACCTAGAGCTCGATGTAAGGCCTGCTCTCCGGTTGCCGGGTGCTGCGGAGTGCACATTGATGAACTCTTCCTTTTCCTTGGTCCCCGTTTTCCGCAGAGGCTGGCTACGTGGCAACCCCCATAGCCATGGTCCAGGCAGCCATGACTCTCCTGAGTGACCCCTCTGACCTTCCCAGGGCGTAAGTCTCCTTTCTTCCGATTGGAAGGTCTCTTTCTCATCTGTTATGTTGTGGCGTGTTTTGATTTCATCTTCAGGCGTTGTGTCTGCACAGAAGCATGTACAGCTTCTTTGATACTAGGACAGAGGTCATTAAAGTTGTGAGAAGGACCATTTCTCACGGGCCTCTGGGAACAGAGGTAAATGAGAGGAGACAGAGCAGTTGGAGCCGTGCACTCGGACCCAGAGGCCTGGGCCCTGGCATGAGCATGGACTGGCTGGATGATTACCAAAGGGGACGGTCTTACTGGAGCAGTTAGCTGTCCCCTACAAGTGGGCCACCTTCACAAGTGAACATGGGCCCTTAGGCTTAGAAATAAATACATTTGTGTATGGCCTAAGAAAGTATTAAGTAGTAAACATAAAAACTATATAAAGTGAAACCTAATTAAATTTTTTCAAATACTTGTATACCCTTTGAAAATATTTAGCATTTACATTTAGCCATTATATTTAAGGAAACTTTTTTCACTCAGTTTAAGTCTTGTTTATGCTTTGTTAATAATCGGCTACCTAAATTTGTCCCACTCAGGCCTTTATTTACCCTCCTGGTCTGAGGGCTGTCTGTGAACAGCAGCGGCCGCTTGTGTTGGTGACTTCAGTGTGCCCTCGAGCACAGCGTGCTTCGGCAACAGTTCAATGGTCACTGAACACCGCAGTGCTGGGCACCAGCTTCCCCCTGAGTAATAGCCGTCTGCTCGTTTGGCGAATTTTAGGGATGGAACCCAAACTAGTCCACAGCAGGACCAAAAGAATCCAGTTTTCCTGGGCTCCGTAGTGGTTTGGGAGCCAGTGCTCCGGCAGGTCACTGGCAGAGGGAGGGCTGGGCTGGGCTCTGTGCACTGCTGTGTCTTCTTGTTGTCTTACAGGGGCGGGGTCTTCACACCCGGAGCGGCCTTCTCCAGGACAAAGCTGATTGACAGGCTCCACCAGCGTGGCATTGAATTTAGTGTCATTAGCAGCTCTGAAGTCTAAGCGTTTGAAGAATTAACCAGTCGTAAAATGCATGAAATAACAACTTTTTATTTGAAATTCTTCTATAAGCCTGTCTGTATGGAAAAGATCATCAAATCTAAAATATGTACACATTAAAAGCAGGAAATTATACTAGCTTACCCTAAATTTTAAATCTTAGCTGTCTTTGTGATTTTATTGCTTATGAGAGAGAACTAATATTTTGACCGACCTTTTCATCAAAGAATTCATGGCCACTCTTTGTAAGTGAGCGGGCAGGTCCAAGGGTGGGGGTGCCTCTGCCCATGCCGCCCGGGCTTCCTTCCTGGCCACGAGTTCCGGTGGATCTTACTCTCCAGTGAGCTTCTCTGTGTACGTGCGGGCCTTTGGGAGACAAAGCTGCCCTTTGTGCTCTTTTAGCTTAGTTTTTCACCCATCTACACTGATTGCTTTTGGACTTAACCGAAGTTGAATAATAAAGGATTGCCAGTTGAGTGGTGGTTTTGCGTTTGACTTGCCTGGTATGTGTGTAGTGGTGGAAAGGTGCCTCCTGTGTGCTGCTGACAGCTGAGCTTGTCATTCATGTTCCCTGGTCTGGTACCTGTGATTAGTTTGAAGGGTGCAGTCCGTGAGTTTCTGTTGATTTTCATTGCCTAAACAGAATTTTTCACTGATTTACTTTTTGCACTTGAACTATGTTTTCCACTAAAGGCCTAAAACGAGGCACCGTACAGGACTTTTCCTTTTGAGATAAGCACGTCTTAAACACATCTGTGCCTTTCAGTTAGGTAAGGAGGACAGCCACGACCATTATGGGATTTCTACTCTAGGATGAGAAGCATGACGTAGGTAGGAACACTACTTGTGTTGGGAGCCCCTTCTGTGCTACCTGCATGGAAGAAAGAGGGTCTCTAACTTGAGGGAGGTTCTTGGTGGTGGTTCTGTTCATCCTAACTTTGCTCCCTCTGCCCTGGGATCTGGTCTCAGCAATGTCCTAATCTGGGGAGCCTTAGAGGTTTTATCACCTCTAAAATTAGGAGGATGCGCAGAAGCAACAGATCTCAGGAGCAGTTTGCATTCAGGAGGTCTAGAGGGGGTGCTTAGGAATCTATGGTTTCAGTCTGCATTTGGGAGCCACTGAGTGAGGCTGCAGGTGTGAAAATGCTCCTCTAGTTTTGCACTGTGTGCTGTTCTGCTCAGTGTTGATAGTAATGTGTGGCAGCTTGTGTGACTCCAGCTTGAGATACAAGTGTGTCTCATTCTAGTATTATTATTTTTTAATTTCTACTTACTGATCTGAGAGAGAGATCAATTTGTTGTTTTACTTATTTATGTGTTCACTGGGTGATTCTTGTACACACCCTGAGTAGGAGTGGAACCTGCAACCTTATTGTATTTGGCTGACGCTCTAACCAGCTGAGCTACCCAGCCAGGGTTTAATTTTATTTTTAAACCCCCAACCCCAAGGCTCTACCTGCTCTCATTTGCAGAAAGACAAGTAATACACTCTCTGAATTGTTTAAGAACTGGGAGGCTCAGTCCAGGAGATGGTGGCCTTGCCGCTCCTCTGCCTCCCACAGAGGCTTTCTGGGATTCGGGGATGCTTTGCTGATCCCTGGCCCTGCCATCACCATGCATGGCACTCCACACTTGGGCTGTGAGGTTACAGGTTGTCTTTTGGTTCCTGTGTGTATCCTCAGTCAGGACCTGTGCTGCAGGCAACACCCCAGCCTTTCCCGTAAGCCCCTGGGCCCTGGTATTAAACAGAACTCACCAGCCTAGATACCACCCCCCGCCTTCCCAGTAAGACTCCTTTTTGGGACCCTCTGACCAGTAGAGGTTCAGTGTCATCCTATTTGATTTCCCTAACTTTTTATTTCAGAGAGCAAGGATTGGGATCGTCCCCTCTTTTCTCCTTCCTGTTTTTTACGCAAATCAAGCCTGACTGGTCCCTGGGACAGCCCTGCGTGTTAAGGTCGCAGGCCATGTGGTTGGAATTGCATTCCCTAGAGTCAGCCCCTGCTTTCTCACAGTGGCCTGGACACACTTCCTTTATTTAACCCTTAAAGCCTCAAAATGGGAGAAATAATAGTGCCAAACTTAGGGTTGTGGCAAGAATTAAATGAGCTGTTCAACGTTTTAGCACTTAGATGAATGCCTCAGTGTGGAATAAGCACTCCTTAAGTCTAGGGAGATTTCTTTACAGCCTTTCCCCAGACCACTGAGTGCCCATCGGCCAGTTCTTCTGGGACCAAGATCGCTTTGAGGCTGATGTAACCCTGGCAGGGCTCACCCATACTCTCGGTGTCTGCCACCCCAGAGCCCTGCCTCAGACCCGTCCCCCAGCACAGACACACCGCTCAGTGAGCCGAGTGTACTTGAGATACACCTATGATGAGGGAAATGAGTGGGGGGGAATAGGTGGTTTTTTCAGAGCAGTGACACAAAATGAGGGCACAAGACCACATTGGCTCTATGTCTGACAGCAGGAAACTTATCAAAAGGGTTTTATTTGAAGGTTCAAAAGGTATTAACTGTTACCATTCCTGTGGAGCACAAGGAAGGAAGCCGAGAGGCACACCCGCCTGGAACTACACAATCACAAGTGACGGGTTTAACCAGGGCTTGGCTGTCTGATCCCGCAGCTCAGGATGCCAGCCGTTCACTTGAGGTAGCTCCCACCTCACCTTCACCCTGGGTATGGGTTCATTTCACCCGGGTTCAGATCCAAGTGAAGAGTTTTGCTTAAAAATGGCAGAAGAAATAAGTTGAGTAATTGCTTAATGATTAATTACTGAGTAAGTTGGGAATTGGGTTGGATATGTTGAGCCCCCCGTTCAGCTCTGACAGCCACGTCCATTCAGCTTATCAGCTGCCGGAGTAACCTTCACAACGCAGAGCTCATTGTTCTCAGTTGGTGTCCCCTCATTATTCACTCTGCAGTGAACATTCTCTCTTCCTCTTCACTATGAGGGCTACGTCATTTTTCAGTTTCTGCCAGCTGGATTCAAGTAGATCCCCAAAGTCCTGTAGCATCTGTGACTGTTGGTGTACAAAGGGTCGAAGCATTTGGTGGTCTTCCTACAAAAAATCAGCGAAAGGAGAAAAATGATAGTAGTGGATTTGCATCATTAGAGTAGAAAGACTGTGTGTATTTGAGTGGGGTGCCAAGTAAGTCCCTCCGCTGGGCTAGAAAGCTGCATCTGAAACTTGCCAGGAGAGACGAGCCACCTGGGAGTGTGTTTGTTTTCAGGAAGGCCACCCGAATGGCCCTTTAGTTACCACTAGTAGGAAAAATTGGTGAGAAAATTCAAGCGTTTCAGATTGGAATGGCATTCAGGGGTGGGCAAAAGTAGGCTTACAGTTGTGAGTATGCAAAACAATTTATTCTCGTATTATTATTTGTTAGTGTGTTATTTTCCATACAAACACTTGCAAACCTACTGTGGCCCACCTTTGCGTTCTTTGGACCATGTGGAGTGGAGTCTCCCATTGGTTCACACATTAGGGTGTGTCCCGCTTGCGCCTCTTTTGGAAGGTGGTGGTAGGGGCGTTTAGGGCACCTGTGTAAGGGTTTCTGCAGAGTTTTCCAGCTGGTCCCTCACCCGACCCACACAACAGAAAGTGATCTGAGTGACCGTTTGCTCAGTTCTCTCAAAAATGGTATATAACTCGTACTATTCTAAACATGTCAGAAACTAATTCATTGCATCCACTGGCTGCCTCAGTGAGGTGGTTTAAGGCAGGATCATCTAGGGGTCTTTTTAGGGCCCAGATTCCAGGGCCCCACCCCCGGAGATTCTGATTCAGGAAGTTAGGGGTGGGGCCCTGGAATGTGCAAGAGCCCAGATGATGCTGAAGCTGCTGATTGGAACCACACTTTGAGCGCCTCTGCCTCGGGGTGTTGGGGCTACACTCTGCAGAAATCAGTTCACTCTGTGAGGAGCTGCACTGCAGGCCTCTAGGGCAGATGCATCCTCAACTTGCATTAGGTAATGGCAGGCAGTTTCTTAAGTGGTTACACCAATTTATATTCCTTCCACCAGCACGTGAGTTTCTGTTGCTGCTTCATTTCTTTCCCAAAACTTGGTATTCTCTCTTTTTAATTTTTGCTATTATGGTGGGTTTACAATAGTATTTCATTGTAGTTTCAATTAGCATTTTCCAAGCTATTAATGAGGTTAATTAAGCACTCTTTCATATATTTATTGGCCTTTTTGATTTCCCCGTTTGTGAAGTTTCTGTTCAAGTCCTTTGAGTTTTTTTTTAATTGGGTTATCTTTTTCTTGTCTGGTTTGTAGTTAGTTATTTTGGATATTTTTTCATTATATGTTAAATGTGTTACAAATAACCGTTCCTATCCCTTTTGACTTCATTTTGGTGTCTGAACCAAACTTTACAATTTTGATATAGGTGAGTCTTTTCCCTTAAAGCTGGGGGTGTTTTTTGTGTTTAAGAAACCTTTTCCACTGTGAGGTCATGAAGAGTCTCCTAAATTAACTTCTAAAGAGCAGTAGGGCTTTACCTTTCACACTTAGGTCTGTAATTTTCAACAAAATTGATTTCTGAAAATAGTTTTGGACAAGATTACAATTTTATTTTTCCTTGTACATACTCTTAATTCTTCTGGCAGTGTTTATTGAGAAATCCTCCTCGCCACTCATCCACGGCCCCACCTCGATTGTGCGTGTATATCAAGTCTCTGGTCCTGAGTGAACCCGCCCCCGGGCCTCCCG